>PVJI01008329.1:24682-72105 GCA_004026765.1 Micronycteris hirsuta | reverse complement strand
GGAGGGGAGAGGATGCAAATAACTGTAATTGAACAACAATAAAATAATTTTAAAAAAAGGTGCTTGATGTATAAAAAGAAAACCATAAAATATTATAGTCTTAATGGTTGTTTTTGAATCAAAATAAAGTGGTTTTAATATTCATGTCAGAATAAATGCTAAAGAGTATTCAAGAAAACAACCAAAAGGAGAACAGTGAAGGGACTATCATTATTCAATATTAAAATATTTGTAAAATCAGTACAAGTTTTATAGGGAGTTAGATAAATATATCAGAAGAAAAAATAGAGTTCAGAAATAGAAAAATAACATTTAGAAATTTATGTCACAAAAGTAGCATCTAATTGAGTTAGAAAATGGTATTCACTAAATGATTGGTGCTGGCAATTTTCCATCCAAATGGAAAATACAAATGTTGGTCCCACCTCACAGCACACCAGAATAACTTTCAGTTGCATTAAAATTTAACTTTAAAAATAAGAAACATTGCCCTGGCTGGTGTAGCTCAGTGGATTGAGCACAGGCTGGGAACCAAAGGGTCGCCAGTTTGATTCCCCGTCAGGGCACATGCCTGGGTTGCTGGCCAGGTCCCCGTGAGGGCCATGTGAGAGGCACCCATACATTGCTGTTTCTCTCCCTCTCTTTCTCCCTCCTTCCCCTCTCTCTAAAAAATAAATAAAAAATAAAATCTTTAAAAAAAATTAAAAATAAATAAAAATAAAAAACATAAAATATTAAATTTAAGGCATATACTTGTTTAAGCATGAAGTGTAGGCAAGACAAGACACTCAGGGCCTGTAAAGGATAAAGGCATAGTATATCTAATCAGATGGTTATTCTTTCTAATTATATGTGAAGACACCTTTTAAAAGTCAACATATAAAGAGACAAAGGAAATCTAATTACAAGAAATGACACAAGGTTAATATTCACAAATTAGTAAGAAAGACAAGCCACCCAAAGGAATAAAGAGCAAAGGATATAAAAAATTTTTAAATACATTCCAATGGTCAATGAAGAGAAAAAGATGTTCAACCACAGGTTGTCAGGAAAGTGCTCATCAAAATAAAGTAGATATTCTTGTGTTTGGCTCTCAGAATGGGGAAAATGTAAAAAGCAGTAACATTCAGTGTGGGAAAGGATCTTGGACAGAGCTGTTTCATATATTGCTGGTGGGAGTTGTAATTTTACAAGTTTTTGAAAATAATTTGGTGGTATGTATTGATTGGAAACATTCATTCCTGCACCTAATAACCACTCATATGACAGCCTCTGACTGTAATTAAGAAATCAATAACAAAATTGTCAACTTTTTGGAAAATCAAAATCTCATATCTGAATAACTACGGGGTTGGAGAGAAAACCACAACACAAATTATAAAACATGAGAAGTGAAGCATAGTGAAAACGTTTCATATCAAAACTTGGGACATGCAGCTAAAATGTTCTCAAACATTCACAAACCTAATGCTTATATTATAAAAGAAAGTGATTGAGTACTAATGAGATAAGCATCCAATTAGCAATTTTAAAATAAGGATTTAAAGAACAGATAAGAAAAAATGAAATCAATGGCAGAAATTAATGACACAGGAAACAAAGATACAGGAAGACCAACATAGTCAAAAGTAGGCTTTTGAAACAACTGCATTTGAGACCCACTATCACTGACCAAATGAAACAGTATATCTTATTCCATAGGCCCCTCCATCACTTGTTCCAAATAAATGCATCATTCAGCCCATGGAACCCCAGCACTCACACTAGAGAAATCTTAACTACCCACCCAATAAACCATATCACACACCTCACAGTCCTCATCACTAACTGATTCTCCAATAATCACACCGCAAACTGTTCACCATTCATGCCACAGACCACCCATTACTCCTTCCAAAGACCTTCCTTAGTCACCCCACTGAGCTCCCATCATTCATCTTAACAGACCCCCATGATTTATCCCACTAACACCCATGACTCATTTCACAGAACACTCCATCATTTACCCCGCAGACCTCCATCACTAACCCCACAGACCATTCATCATACCCTAGAGACCCTATCACTCACTCCACAGTCCTCATTCCTTACTCCAGTAACCCCTTATCACTCACCACATAGACCTCCATCACTTATCCCACAGATCCAATTACTTACCTCACAGACTCCATCAATGACCTCTAAGGATCCCCATCAGTGATCTTAGAGGACCCTCATTGCTCACCACACAGATATCCCCATGTCATTGACCCGAGCCTACTGAATACTAACTCCACAGTTCTTCCATCACTCCCACCTCAAATTCTGCACCATTTACCCCTTCATACCTCCTCCATCACTCAGTCATCTCTCCAGCACTCATTCCACAGACTATCCACGTTTTTCCCCACTGACCCCGTCACTCACCCATAAACCCCTGCCACTTACTCTGCGCACCTTCTAAGCGACCCCAGAGAAGTCTCATCACTCACACTACAGAGTAGCAAATCCATGTTACAACACCCCCATAATTAGGTGAATACTTTAGCGGCACTAAATTGCCCCTGTTAAACTTAGGCCGGGAGCCAAAACTGTTGGAAGTGCATTTGAGGGAGGGTTTTATCCTGCACATGCTCAGTGTCGCCTGGGAATTGACCGCCCATCCGCAGTTACACCGGGTGCACTCAGGACATCTTAGTGCGTGTGCGTGTGTGTCCAAGGAGAGGCGGGCTTTCAAATTTTCTTTAGTGACTGTGTCAGGCAACGAACATGGCTGTCCCCTTGGGAGTATCTCTCCGGGAGTCGCCATCTTGGAAGGGTGGTCATTTCTGCCTAGGAGCTGGCGGTTCCCGGCCCGATCTCCCCCTGTAGTACTTCCCGGTAGCCTATAGGGCCAGACCACCGGCTGTGCCAACTAGACTTCTCCCACTGCACTGTCCCCGAGCAGCCGCGCAGGCTCAGCTCGGGTGCTGTCCCTTCTCAGAACGCAGGTGCTGACACTCAGCTGTATCCCCGGGGGCCCGCGGCTGCTTCACCCGTAGCCAGCCACCGTCCCCCATCTCAGCTGGAAAGATTCCTTTGAGCAGCCAGCCCAGAAATTGGCCCGCCCCCTCCCCAGTCCCAGCCCCGGTCTCACTGCTGGGGTACTGAACCGTTCCCGTTCCGTTGGCGGTCGCAGAGCCCGGGGCGCCTCTTCGTGCCCACCTGACAGTGTCTCTGTCCACCCGTGGGCTTAGGGCATCGCCCGACTCTTCGGCTGTCACCGACCCAGGGTCGTTGCCATGGTGGGGAACAGTACGTGTCAGATTTAGGCCAGGAAGCGGAAGTTGCCCGCAGCGAGAGTTTAACCACTCTGGGCGCGGGGAGTTGAGGGGTAATGGAGCGCCTGACACCAAGTATCTATGTAGTAACTTGGGTGAGGGGAGTCAGTGACATCTGTGGTGGGGCATGTCATCCAATGTTTAAATATCCATTAATTGACCTTTATGGTTTCCTTATATAAACATTAAGGCTAAAGTTCTAAAGATTCGAGCTTTGATTTATTTTCATTAGTGTTAAATTTCAAGTGCTCATTTGTAACTTTCTTCCCCTTTTGACTCATGAATTACTTAGCAGTCCACTGTCGAACTTGTAAAAATGCTTTGAGACCCAGAGGACAAGGAAATACGTACTTTATTTAGGGAGAAGTGACAGGGAGAACAGGCCAGTGCAATGTCCCCTGGAGCATGGAGAGTTTTATATAGGAGAGGAGTTTTTTTCATAGGGGAAGGAAAGGAAAGCATCGAGTGCCAGCTGCAAGTTTGGTTGGCTTTGATCCTCAGTTCTTGAAATTCAGCCTAAAGGAGCAGTTTACAATTTGGGCCATCTCAGTCCAGCCACATCCTGTTCTCAGAATTAATGACTCAAAGAAAGAATTAAGAAGGAGTACAGAAAATTTTACAGTTCCTCACATCATTTTCCATTTCCCCAAACACAAAGTTAATTCCATGTTACTGACATCTGTTCTAATTGCACTGTAGTCTCAGAATGTCTGAATGATGTTGAGTCTTCGAAATTTGTTAAAACTTCCCTTAACACGTAAATACTGGCCCAGTTGTCAAGACTGTGTCATCTCTTCATTGAAAAGATGGTGTATTTTCCAGTTGTTGTGTTTAGTGTATATGTTTATTGGTCCAAGCTTCTTCGTTGGGTAGTTTAAAATGTGTATCTCCTTCTTGATCATTTTCTTCTGCTTTTCCATGTGTTACTAAGTGAAGACAGAAACACCCCCACTGTATTGTTGATAACTCAGGTTTTCACAGCACCAGTCAATTTGTGCTTCTTATACTTTGAAGTTTTTTAAAATCATTTTTATTTGTCATTCTATTACAGTTGTCCCGATTTCCCCCCTTTGTCCTCCTCTGCGCCCCCACACACAGTCAGTTCCCTAGTATGCAGCAGAAAGAACTCCTACCTTTTGCAACAGCATGGATGGAACTGAAGAATATTATGCTAAGTGAAGTTTTATTGTTAAATGCAGGTAAGCGAATTTTGTTGTTGAATAGATAAATGCAACCAAACCACTTCCCCAAAAGACTGTAACATTTCCAACTCCCACCAGCAAAATATAAATTCATTAAGGCAAATCTCTAGCATTGGACATCCATGTTCCTTTTAATTTTTGGCAGTGAGCTAGTAGTATTAAACTGCTTTAATTTGCATTTTCCTAACTACTTGTGCAACTGAGGATATTTTTCTCTTTGTTGACCATTTCAATTTTCTCTTCTGCCAGTCTTCAAATCCTTTGTCCAGTTTTCTTTGGAGTGATTTGTTTTTTTCTTATCATTTTGAAGAAGCTCTTTGTACATCAGGGATATTAACACTTTGTTAATTGCATTGCAATATGTTTCCCTTAACTCTTTTTGTTCTTTGCATCTTATGTGTCCTTTGATCTGTAATTAGAAAAATGTATTCTCTCATCAGAAAAGTCTAAGCTTTCTTTTCTGGCTCTTGTATCTCCTGTCTTGCATGATTTTCCTTCCCTATTCCAGGTAGTCCTAAAAAGATAATTTTTTAAATGATGCAATAAAAACCCACTTTAATAAATATCACATAGTTTACCTGTAATCTATTAAGTACATTTTATTTTATTTTTGTATGTATCTCACTTTATTATTTTTAAAAATTAAAAAAATTTCAGTTACAGTTTACATTCAATATTACTTTGTATTAGTTTCAGGTGTACAGTGTAGTGGTTAGACAATCATTTACTTTACCAAATGCTCCCCCCTGATATTTCCAGTTATTACCTGGCACCATACATAGTTATTACAAGATTACTGACTATATTCCCTATGCTGTACTTTACATCCCCGTGACTATTTTGTTACTACCAGTCTGTACTTCTCAATCCTCTCATCCTAAAGAGGATAGTCTTAACATTAATTTTTTACATTTATTTATTGATTTGAGATGGGGGAAACATAGATTTATTGTTCCACTTATTTATGTATTCATTGGTCGATTCTTGTATGCACCCCGACCAGGGATGGAACCCACAACCTTAGCATATTAGGATGATGCTCTAACCAACTAAGCTACCTGGCCAGGCAACATTTATTTCTTTTTTTTTCCTATAAAACTATGGTATATGTAATATGTACTGTTCAAAGTACTTGATAGTGATAATAAATGGCTGATACTGGTTTATATAGGTACTATACTATGTTTTATTTTATTTATTTATTTATTGTTTATATTTTATAATTTATTTTTTTAATTACTTTATTGTTGTTCAATTACAGTTATTTGCATCCTCTCCACTCCCCTCCCCCCTCCCCTCAGCCCCCACCTCCCCCCAGCCTCCCCCTTCCCCCTTAGTTCCTGGAGAGCATTATGCTAAGTGAGGTAAGCCAGGCGGTGAGGGACAAATACCATATGATCTCACCTTTAACTTGATCATAATCAACAAAAACAGAAAGCAAGCAAAACATAAACAGAGACATTGAAATTAAGAACAGTCTATCAATAGCCAAGGGGGAGGGGGGAGGGGACAATGGGGAGAAGCGTTTTCAGGAATCATTGTAGAGGACACATTTATTTCTTTTTTATTGTTTAATTTTTTTTTACTTGAACCTTCAATTTAGTTGGAATTCAGTCTAGTATGTGGCATGAGGTTAAAGTCAATCTTTGTTTTTGCTGTGTCAAATAAAACAAATCCAGAAATAGATAGGAAGAGACTAATTAGAAAGAAAGACTATTGCAATAGGAAGAAAGCTCCCATCTTAGAAATCTGCAACCATCTCATAACCAAACAGAAAAAGGGCCTGACTTTCTCATATAGCCCAGTTAAGGAGAAGGCAAGCCAAGATCAGCAGAGCCTGTGGAGAAACTGCACAATCATGAGAATGACCAGTGGATCAACTGATTCTCAGAAAAAGCTGAGAAGAGGGGCACCTTCCGCATTATTTTTTTGCTTGCTCAGGCAGGGGTGATCAAAGTTCAGGAGCCTGTAGGAAAGAGAGAAGCCTGACTAAAGTTTAGCTAACAAGCATTTGTTCCAATCAATCAGTTTATGAGGCAAAGAATGGGAATTTGGAGGATCTGTATCTGAACTGTCATAGGTAAACAAGGGGGAGTGTCTGTGAATCCTATCTAAATCATATACAGAAGTGGGGTTCTCTGCAGTAAGCCATTTTCTGGAACACAAAAAAAGTAAGGGGATTTTTTTAACTGCCCTGTTTACCGAGGTCACAGGGCTCAAGTAAAATTCATTATCAGCTGGGACCCTTTATGGAACACATTGCTCTGCATTCATTCAATTAAATAACACTTCTGTAATATGAGGTTGCAAATACAAGATCTGTCTGGGGAAAGTCCAGCCATTGTTAATATAGCGTGAATGGTTTGTGCAACATTGATATAACCTGGCAGCCAAGGAGTCGGGAATGAACATGCAAGAATAATGACGACCTCACTGTACTAAAAGAGGCAGGCAGTAGACACTGTTGAGTGAGCATGTGTACTGTGTGGCTATCACATTCAAAACGACTGAATGAGTAGAGCAACAAATCTGCATCAAATTTGCGTTAAGCTTGAATATTCCTCTATGGAAACTATTCAGATGATTCAGAAAGCCACAGCTATGGGCAACTGGTGATTGGCAGCTCCATCACAACAAGGCGCCCACTCATGCATCATATCTTGTGCAGACATTTTCAGTGAAACATCAAATCATCCAGGTGACTCAGCCCCCCTACAGCCCAGGTTTGGTGCCCTGTGACTTCTGACTTTTCCCAAAATTAAAATCACCTTTGAATGGGAAGAGATTTCAGACCCTCGATGAGATTCAGGAAAATATGATGGGGCTGCTGATGGCGGTTGGGAGAACTGTGTGTGGTCCCAAGGTGCCTACTTTGAAGGACTGAGAAGTCATTGTTCTATGTACAATGTTTCTTATATCTTATATCTTCTTCAATAAATGTCTCTATTTTTCATATTACATGACTGAATTCATTTCATCTGAACTCTATTGTGTGTCTGTAATCTGATTTTAAAGAATTTTCGTTCTTGCAAATTTATTTTTCTAGGAATGCTGGAGTTTAAAATTGTTTTATCAAGTTTCAAAATGAATACTATCCTCTACCTCCCCCAAACTCCTAACAAAACAAAAGTATTGTGATTTTGAGTTGAATTTTATTCAATATTATATTAATAGTTTGGAAATAGTTAATGCTTTTTATTATAATAAACCTTTGTAACTAATAAACCTGCATCAGTATTTGATCATGACTTATATACTGAAATGATATTTTATAGTCTTCTTGTAAGTGCATTATCTTTTCTTCTAAAACTTATTCTTACATATTTATAATAATTTTGTTGTCATTGTTCACATTTATTTTTGCTAATCCTATGTGCTTACTGCTAATATAGGGAAAAAGTACCCATTTTTATAATTATATCTTATACCTAGCTCCTTATCAAAACTACCTACCAAGTCTGGTAGCTTCTTAGTATAGTCTCTCAGATTTTCTAATTGTACAATCATATCAGATATAGATAATACTGTTTCTTTTATCCAATATTTGATGTGATTATTTCTTCTATTTTAACTGTACTAGACAGTAGCCACTAAGCTTATGTGGCTATTTTTTTACACTAAGTCTATATAATGGGCTTGTCTCATAGAGGAGAGAGCACTGGAATAGATTAGACTTTGTTGTTATAGCAAGTTCAAATTTTGATCATCTGCCTCAGAGTGTTGCTTGTAATTATGTGGCTATTTAAATTTAAATTTATTTAAACTAAAACAATTTTAAATTCAATTTCTTAGTCACCTAGCTACATTTCAATTGCTCAATAGCCATGCATAGCTGGTGGCTTGTATTGGACAGCATTAAATAGAAAACATTCTCCATCATTGTGGGAAGTTGTGTTGGAAAATGTTGAGATAATCTTCAAAATAATGTTGAGTAATAGATATGCTAGAGAGCATCCTTATCTTGTTGCCAATTTTAATGGAAATGGTTTAAACATTTATCATTTAGTATAAAGTTTTCTGGCATTTTTTGGAAAATGGTCTTGTCAATTTTAAGTAGTTTTCTTCTGTTACTATTTTGAGTTTTCATTATTAATATGAATGGCTACCAAATTGTATCAGATACTTTTTTATAATAATTAGTAGCATTATGTGGCTTTTCTAAAGTATTGGTGTGATGAATTATGTTGATTGATTTACAAATGTTCACCCATACTAGAATTCCTGGAATCATCTTTCTTTTAAAGATTTTATTTATTTACTTACAGAGAGGGGAAGGGAAGGAAAAAGAGAGGGAGGGAAACATCAATGTGTGGTTGCCCCACACATGTCCCCAAGTAGGGACCTGGCCCACAACCCAGGCATGTGCCCTGGCTGGGAATTGAACCAGCAACCCCTCGGTTAGCAGGCCCATGCTCAATCCACTGAGCTACACCAGTCAGGGCTCTTGGAATCATCTTAATGGTTATGGTGTATTTTTTTCTCGAGACACAGCTGGATTTGATATGCTGATATTTTATTTATAAAATGTCATCCATATCCATGAAAGATTATCTCTAGTTATCTTTTATTTTAAGCAATATTTGTTTTGGTATTAAGGTTATTCTCCTTTTATAAAATAAATTGGAAAATTTTCATCTTTCTCTATGGACTGGTAGAGTTTATGTGTGTATAACATAGACACATTTAGTCTTGATTTATTTAGGAAAATGTTTCTTAATTTCAAGCTGGTTCAGATATTTTGGTAATATTTTTTTTTGTGTTTTTATTGGATCTTATCAGATAATGTGATCTTTTAAAGCCCTGCCTTTTTTTCTCTCTTTCTTGAAAATTTCATTGATCCTGAGGGAGGAAGGCCACCTTGCCTCCTGCTAAGGGTGCCACAGTTACTGTTTCCCATTGCCATTGATGGGGATATTCACATGTTGGGGCAGGGGGCAGAAAGTCCTTGGGCTTAAGGGGGATCACACTGAGGTATACCACTCAGGCAGGCCAGAGCAGGAGGAAAGAGTCCAGGCAGCCAGATCTAGTGATTCAGCAGCAAGACCAGTAGGTTTAGTCCATGAAAGAGATCTGGTTGCCCATCATGAAGGCCTGGTTTCCCTGGTCCTGGGACAGCAGGTTCTCAGAAGGTTTCAGGTGCTTGGGTAGGTCCTTCACATAGTCTTCCTTGCCTACCTTGTAGTTGGTGTAGATAAGGGTGATGTATTTGCAGTGGAAGCCCTCCACGCCATCATTCACCCCATCCACTTCCTCTTCTGTCTGTGTCATCTCTCTGCTTCTCTCATATAACAACACTTGAGATTGTATTTAGGGCCCATCTGGAAAATCAAAGATAATCTCCCTATCTTAAGATCCTTAACTTAATCGCATCTACAAAGTCCTTTTTGTTTTTGCCCAACAAGATAGCATTCACATGTTCCAGGAGGTAACACATGAATATCTTGTGGAGAGCTGTTATAAAACCTACTATAGCCTACCCACCAGTTCCCAAACATTGATATCCATCCCACGTACAAAACACATTCACCTTATCCTAACACCCTCAAAAGTGTTGAAATATTACAGCTTACAGCATCCTCTCAAGTCCAAAATTTCATTTAAATATCATCTGTTCAGAAGTCCAAAATCTCATCATGTAAATCCAGTATGGGTGAGACTCTATACGTATGGCTTCCTGGGCAAAATTCCTCTCCATCTGTGGACTTGGGAAAAAAAGAAAATAGAAAATGAGTTATCTGTTCCCAAAATACAATGGGATAATTTGAACAGGCATAGGATAAGAGTTACAGACATTCCTGTTCCAAAACAGTGAAAATGGCAGGAAAAAAAAAAAGAAGTCATTGTTATTGAACCATTTTGAAATCAGCAGGGCAAATTCCATTAGGCTTCAAGGTCTGGGAATAATCTTTTGTAACTTGAGGATCCACCCTGTGGGCACAAAACTCCACTCTTGGAGTCATTCTTGCTTTTTCTTGATGGTTAACACATATTTGAAGCTGAATAGTTTTATAGCCCTGTTTTCTACCTGCAGAATTTTAGGAGTCTGACAGGTTTCCTTTATTTTGTCCTGTCTCTGTCCCTTTCAGTCTAAGCTGACAGTATTTCTGCTGGTATAACATTCTTAAAAACCTTGCAACCTCCTGTGTATGTCACAGGAATGTATACCATTAGACAAGAGGATCCTCCACAGATTTGTCTCATTAATCTCAGCTCTATTCATGGCTTCTGCTATGAAGGTTGAGGGGATCCATAAATCACATGCCAAATCTCTTCAGTACTAGCAAAAGGTTGTCTGGCCACACTCTTGGTCTTCTCTCCAGAGCATACTTTCCTAGCACTGAATCTCCTAATTTTAACACCTTTTGCAATCTGGGTAGGCTGAGAATTTCCCAAATCATCAAGACCTGGTTTCTTTTTGCTTAGCAATTCTTCCTTCAGTTTATCTCTTTCCTTTCACATTTTTCTATAGACAGCAAATAGAAAACAAGCTGCATCCTCAACAATTTGCTTGGAAAACGCCTCAGGTAAATGTCCAAGTTATTGCTTATAAATTCTGATTTCCAGCCCTGGCTGGTGTAGCTCAGTGGATTGAGCGCAGGCTGCGAACCAAAGGGTCACCAGTTCAATTCCTAGTCAAGGCACATGCCTGGGTTGTGGGCCAGGTCCCCAGTGGGGGCCACATGAGAGGCAACCACACATTGATGTTTCTCTCCCTCTCTTTCTCCCTCCATTCCCTTCTGTCTAAAAATGAATAAATGAAATCTTTTAAAAGAAATAAATTCTGATTTCCACATAAGTATAGGACACAGTTAAGCTATGTTTTTTGTCATAGTATGACAAAGATTATGGTTCCTCCAGTTTCCAATAACATGTTCCACATTTCCTTCTGAGCCCTCATAAAAGGCACCTTTAATGTTTATATTTGTACCAACATTATGTTTATGATGATATATGCATTCTCTAAGACAATATGGGGTTTTCTACCATGTTCCTCACTTCTTCTGAGCTGTCACCAGCAGTGCCTTCAGCATCTGTATTTCTATGAACAGTCTGTTTTAGGCAATCTAGGCTTTTTCTGTAATGCTCTTCAACATTCTTCCAGCCTCTACCTGTTATCCAATTACCTTAGTCCAAAGCAATTTTTATGTTTTTAGGTATTTGTTAGAGCAACACTCCACTTTTGGTACAAACTCTGTATAGCTTCCTATTGGCGCTATAATAAATTACCATAAACTTGGTGGCTTAAAACAATGTAAACTTATTCTCTCACAGATCTGGAGGCCAGAGTTCAAAATCAGAATCACTGGACCAAAATCAAAGAGTTTGCAAGGCCATGCTTCTTCTGGAAGCTTTAAGAGAGAATCTATTCCTTGCCTCTTCCAGCTTCTGGTGGCTGCTGGTATTCCTTGGCTCATGGCGACATCACTCTAATATCTTTCTCTGTAGTCACATTTCCTTTTCCTCTTCTATTTCTGTGATTTCCATCACTTCCCTATTATAAAGACACTTGCTATTGTATGTAGTTAGGGCTCATGTGGGTAATACAGGATAATTTATTCATCTCAAAATTCTTTTTTTTAAGATTATACTCATTCATTTTCAAAGAGAGGGGAAGAGAAGGAGAAAGAGAGGGAGAGAAACATCAATGTGTGGTTGCCTCTCACGTGGCCCCCACTGGGGACCTGGCCCACAACCCAGGCATGTGCCCTGATTGGGAATCGAACCGGCAACCCTTTGGTTCACAGCCCGCGCTCAGTCCACTGAGCTACACCAGCCAGGCCTCATCTCAAAATTCTTAATCAAACCTGCAAAGTTATTTTTTTGCCATATGGTAACATACACAGGTTTCAGGGATTAGGGCATGAATTTCCCTTAGGAAGCCATTATTTAGCTTATTTCAGGAAGGAAAGAAAATGTCCAGATAAAAGTGGGGTAATAGAGCTAAGAAATCTCAGAACGAAGTTGCCATAATTTTTAGCACTATGCAAAAACAACAGAAGAGGGAGCTCTGACCTTTGAGAAACTACCCTGAACACCATCTCCTTCCAAAAGATAAGGAAACCTAATTTTATATAAAGAAGAGCAACAAAAATTTACAAAGGACAAATCTCATACAATGTTGCTATAAGGATAAAAGCATAAGGGGTAGAACACCATCCTTAGAGACAATGAAAGCATGCCAGAAACATGTACTTAACAAACAGCTCAAAACTAATCAGCTATTGCAAACAAGCTTAAAAAATTAAGAAAATTATGCAAGATGATGAGAGAATAACTTAAATAATAACTAGAAAATTTCATAAATAACTTGACAGATCTCAGGAAATATTTAGGAATACAACAAAAATCATTTTTGAATAGAAGACTAAATGACAGGAAACACAAAGCAAATAAACACAACACATGATGGCTTAAAATAAATAGAAGACAATGAGAAGAAAATTATAAAAAAAAGAAATGAAGAAAACATTTGAGAACAAATGACAAATACCAAAGTTAAAGAAAAGATCCACTTCGGGAGGGGGGTGGGTGGAGGTGGAAGAGAATATGGGGGGGGGGGGAAGATAAATGGTAATGGAAAAATACAATTAAAAATATCCAATTCATATACCATAGGAATTCCTGAAAAATAAAAAGCAGATAGAGGCAACAAAATATTAAAAACTATAATTCAAGAAAACTTCCTGGAATAATAAAAAATTTGAAACAATAAACTGAGAGAGCACACCAGGTTTCCTTCTGCTTCTGGATAAGATGGAGTAGCAGGGACCAGATTTATCTTTGTACCTGAAACAACTAAAATAATGATAAAATATATGAAACAAAGGTCTTCAAAACATTGGACATCAAGCAACTAGTAACAGTGATCCTTGAGAATAGGGAAATAAATGAAGTGAGCCCTGCAAATGCCTCAGCCTGGATAGTTTCCAGTCACATTGCTGACAGAAGGAATCCAGGGAGAGCCCAGTGCTCTTCCTGGATTAAGGAGATGGATCTGAGAGTCCAAGGAGACCATGGCAGCTAGGGCACCAGAAAGGAGAGAGCTCCATAGAGGTGGAAAGACCTCCAGAGATCTGCAGAAGGTACCTCTTCAGTCTTTAGCTAAGTACTCCTTAGCTCATGCATGTGAGGAAACTGTGCAAGGCTAAGGGAAGAACCACCAGAAAGGATTATAGGGAATAATCCTTGGAGTTCACAGAGGGCTGGGAATAGTTTCCAATCTTACTAGACACATTGGAAAACCTCATAATTCACAGGGAATTGAGTAGAATACATAGAAGGCCAGTAGGGGGTAAAATTAGTCCTAGACTAAATGCTGCTCTGGTCCTGCCTAATAAAGCTTAAAAGCAAGACCTGAAAGAATCAATTGTTCCCAGATAAATTAGCTGTGCCCCAGAATAAAGCTTTTGTGTTTTTTTTAAATAATAAACTTTTTAAATAATATTTTTATTTATTTTTAGCCTGGCTGCTTTAGCTCAGTGGATTGAGCGCGGGCTGTGAACCAAAGGGTCGTAGGTTCAATTCCCAGTCAGGGCACATGCCTGGGTTGTGGGCCAGGTCCCCAGTGGGGGCCACGTGGGAGGCAACCACATATTGAGTTTATCTCCCTCTCTTTCTCCTTCCCTTTCCCTCTCTTTGAAAAAAAAGATTAAAAAATTTTTTTATTTATTTTTAGACAGAAGGGAAGGGAGGGAGAAAGAGATGGGGAGAAACATCAGTGTGTGGTTGCCTCCCATGTGGCCCCTACTGGGGACCTGGTCCGCAACCCAGGCATGTGCCCTGACTGGGAAATGAACCAACAACCCTTTGTTTCACAGCCTGTGCTCAATCCACTGAGCTACACCAGCCAGGGCCCAGAACAAAGCTTTTGTATTCATCATAAAGCTTTTTCTTCTGGCTGCTGGGTGGGTGGGGGTTGGGGACTTTGCCTCCTGGACACATGGTCCAGGGCAGTCAGGGAAGAAGAAAGGCTGGTAGAAGAGTGCAACAAGTTTGCCAATACAAATCCCAGTCCTCTGCAGCCTGTGCTTTTGAGCAATCTGTGAATGAAGTCACCCTTCTACTTGTCTGAAAGAGAAATATCCAGCCCTAAGCAAGGTAAAATTCACAATGTCTGTCATCCAGTAAAAAATAAACAGATATGCAATGAATCAGGAAAATATGACACATAATTTGGGGAAATATAAATTAATTCAAACTAACCCAGAAATGACACAGATTATGAATAAATAGTGAAGAACATTAAACCAGTCACTATAACTCCATTCCAAATGTTCAAAAGCCTAAATTAAGCATATTAAATAGAGACATGGAAGATTTTTTTAAAAACCGAAATAGAACTTTTAGAGATGAAAACTATATCTGAAATGAAAAAATACATGAATGGAATTAATAGCAGATTAAACATTGCAGAAGAAAAGGTTAGTGAATTTGCAGGCATAGTAATAGAAAATATCCAAACTAAAATGTAGAAAAAATACTTTAAAAATGAACAAGAGTATCAGCTGTGGGATAAATTCAAGATGCCTAATATACATGTAGTTAGTGTCTCTGGGGGGCTGGGGTGGGGTGGGGTGAGAGGGATAAAGGAGATATTTGAAAGAGTGCATTGTGTACCTGATAATATCTACCCAGAATGACCAGCACCAAATCATGTTCTCATAAATTATTGGATGTTAAAGTTGAAGAGAAAATTTTGAGCATCTAGAAAGTAATAGCAAGTGATCTATAAGGGAAAGAAAATCAGATCATCATCGGACTTTGATAGCAACCCTTTATGCCAGAATAAAGTAACATTTAAGATATGCAGGAAAGAAAATGTCAGCCAAGAAATTAATACCACAAAAAATTCTTTCAACTCTAAAGGACATGGACAAAATGTTATCACCATGCAAGAACCGAAGGAATGTTGTCCTCATAAGTCCTTCCTCATGAATCTATTAAAGAACAAGTTTCAGAAAAACAAAATGACTAGAGAATTTTTGACCTAAGGACTGGTGGTGAGCACTGAACCAAGAATTAAGACTAGTAACAGTTCAAAGAGAGAATTTAGTATGCAAGGGCTCAGGTAATATAGGTAATACAATCATGAAAAAATTAGGAGAGAACAAGGAAAATGTATTTCCATTTAAAAACTATTCTTAGTAAGTTTATCAGTGGTATTGGTATTAGCATTGCTATTCTCAGACTGAATAATGTGGATTTCCAGAAAAAGGTTAACACAGCAGGTTTGAGACCGCTGTCCTTTGAAAGACCTGCTCACAAGGTTTGCCATTGGCTGCAGTCTGAGAACTTGATTTCAGGAGGGTTCCCACCATTCTCTACCTGATAGGGGGGCTCACTGTGCAAACAGTGTGTTTTATGCTGAAAATATGTTTCCTTCTGGGGATCTGGAATATTGGTAAATGCCCAGAAGAGGGTGCCTAGTGACTAAATCCCAGTAAAAACTTTGGGCACTGAGTCTCTACTAGGCTATCCCTCCTGGGTGTATAGTAAAAATTGTTGTAAAATTTTTTTTTAAGATTTTATTTATTTATTTTAGAGAGAGGAGAAGGGAGGGAGACAGAGAGGGAGAGAAACAGCAATGTATGGTTGCTCCTCACATGGCCCTCACGGGGACCTGGCCCGCAACCCAGGCATGTGCCCCAACTGGGAATCGAACCGGGACCCTCTGGTTCCCAGCCCGCGCTCAATCCACTGAGCTACACCAGCCAGGGCTGTTGTAAAATTTTATATGCATCATTTAATCAGTGCTAGACAGAGGTGATCCTGATACGGAAAACTGCAAAGGAAAAAGAAAAGTGTATGTGGACCAAAGCTCCCTTATTTTTTTGCTGCTGATGGGTGGATTGCAATTTCAACTCTTTGAGTATTGGGAAAAGAACAAGACCCAATAACAAACATTGGGTTTTGATTTGTTTTTTATTGTTGTTTGTTTTTGCAAATTGGAGCCTCTAGAAAAAGGGGGACAACATATACAGAGAGGCAATCTTCAGATAAAAATGGTACTTTTGTAGACCCAAAACCCAATGTGCTAATGTGCTATTGTTGAAACAAAGTGCTTGCAGTAGAAGCTGCTGATTTTCTGGTCACATACACATATTTTTCAGTGAGTCTGTTTGGATGCTAAAACTGATGAGATAAGGGCTTTTAGGAAAGCCTTGACTTTCATTTGAGAACACAGTTGTCTGGCCCTTCCTTGCCTCAATTTTGCTGCTACTGAAAAAAAAAGCCACTGGCTTTTTCAAAAATTTTATTTTTCAATTACAGTGTACATTCAATATTATTTTATATAGGTTTCAGGTGTGCGGCCTAGTGGTTAGACCGTCACATCATTTACAAACTGGTGCTACCTGATATTTCAAGTACCAACCTGGCACTGAACATAGTTACTACAATATTACTATCTTTTAAAAAGGATCTTGGGTTCTCATTAATTGCCCCGGACTCACTCTATGCTGAAACTTAAAACTGTGTTCTTCAGCTGTTTCAGCCTCACTGTGAGCTGTACTCAACTGAAAGCACATCTATCTCACAGAATAGGACTCAGATTCTGGAACAGTTGCCTACTTAAGACATCTTCCACAGGGCCATGAACTATGAAAATATTACAGATGATGAGTGAATATGACATTTGAATATCATACAACTGCTGACAAGAAAGGGCTTGTATACTTGAGCTGCTGATCTGCTTCATATTTCTGATACAGAGACTAATTGTGTTGCTAACTTGTGGTTACTGTTGACTGCTGCAAACTGGGAAGGACATCACGGGGAGTATGACCCCTTCACCTACTCCCCACATATCAGACTCCTCACCCGTTCTTGGAGAAGGCTCACTGCTGTTGACTTGATGTGTTCAACTTTCCAGATTACTTGCACTATCTACCAATGAACTGATAGCCTGACTCTACTTCCCTCATCACTCTCTTACTAGACACACCTTTGCAGGGCATCGGATTATTAAATGCAGCTGTCCTCTGCAAAGGATTGATTTTTGTCTAGGCTGTTCACTGGGGAAATGATCAGGACCAAAAGAGTGGGAAGTTATATAAATCCATTTTAAAAAATGGTATGTTCAGGATTCTTCCTGACCAATTCATGAACATGGCATGCCTGTCTCTCTGGTTACATTGTATAAAAGTTCCTGGGAGGACTTCTGGACAAGATGGAGGCATAGGTAGACAAACTGTGCCTCCTCACACAACCAAAAGACAGACGACAACAATTTAAAAACAAAAAACAACCAGAAATGACAGAAAATCAAACTTTATGGAAGTCCAACAATGAAGGAGTTAAAGACATGTTCATCCAGACCAGTAAGCAGGGCGGAACCGGCATGCTGTGAGATGGAGGTTTGTGAAGCAGTGCGAGCGATGCTGCAGCAGACCGGGGGGACTGGGCTGGCAGAGTGGAGGGTCTGCATTTGCACGCAGATAAACCGGGAGAAAAAAGCTGAGCGGAGCAGACCCCACACTGCAGTGCTCCCTCGCGGGGAAATAAAACCTCAAACCACCAATTGAAAACACCTGTAGGGGTTGAGGCGGCAGTGGGAGAAATTCACAGCCTCACAGGAGAGTTTGTTGGAGAGACCCACAGGGTCCTAGAACAAGCCCGCCCATGTGGGAATCAGCACCAGAAGGGCCCAATTTGCTTGTGGGTAGTGGGGGAAGTGACTGAAAGCCGGCAGAGAGTGGAGCAAGCGCCATTGTGTCCTCTCAGACCGCCCCCCAGCACATATAGCATCAAAACGCTATGACGTGGGTTACCCTGCCCTGGTGAACACCTAAGGCTCCGCCCCCTTATATGTAACAGGTGCACTGAGAGAAAAAAAATGGCCCAAATGAAAGAGCAGATCAAAACTCCAGAAAAAATACAACTAAGCCACGAAGAGATAGCCAACCTATCAGATGCACAGTTCTAAACACGGGTAATCAGGATGCTCACAGAATTGGTTGAATTTGGTCACAAATTAGATGAAAAAATGAAGGATACGCTAAATGAAATTAAGGGAAATGTGCAGGGAACCAATAGGGATGAGAAGGAAACTGGGACTCAAATCAACGGTGTGCGCCACAAGGAAGAAAAAAACATTCAACCAGAAAAGAATGAAGAAACAAGAATTCAAAAAAATAAGGAGAGGCTTAGGAACCTCCAGGACATCTTTAAACGTTCCAACATCTGAATTATAGGGGTGTCAGAAGGAGAAGAGGAAGACCAAGGGATTGAAAACTTATTTGAACAAATAATGAAAGAGAACTTCCCCAATCTGGCAAAGGAAAGAGACTTCCAGGAAGTCGAGGAAGCTCAGAGAGTTCCAAAGAAGTTGAACCCAAAGAGGAACACACCAAGGCACATCATAATGACATTACCCAAGATTAAAAATAAGGAAAGAATCTTACAAACAGCAAGAGAAAAGGGGACAGTCACCCACAAAGGAATTCCCATAAGACTGCCAGCTGATTTCTCAAAAGAGACCTTGCAGGCAAGAAGGGGCTGTAGAGAAGTATTCCAAGTCATGAAAGGCAAGGACCTACATCCAAGATTACTCTATCCAGCTAAACTTTCATTTAGAATGGAAGGGCAGAAAAAGTGCTTCTCAGATAAGGTCAAGTTCAAGGAGTTCATCATCACCCAGCCTTTATTATATGAAATGTTAAAGGGATTTATATAAGACATGGAGGATTATCAACAGGGGAGTGGGAGGAGAAAAGAGGGGGAAAAGGTACAGAGAATAAGTAGCATAAATGGTAAATAGAAAACGGACAGGGAGAGGTTAAGAATCGTATAGGAAATGTAGAAGCCAAAGAACTTATGTGTATGACCCATGGACAAGAACTAAAGGGGGGGAAGTGGGACAACTGTAACAGCTTAATCAATAAAATATATTTTTTATAAAGTAGTGAAATAAAAAAAAAATATTTTCCTGGGCCCTGGATGGTGTGGCTCAGTTGTTGAGTGCTGGCCTGCAAATCAAAAGGTCACCAGTTCAATTCCCAATCAGAGAACGTGCCTGGATTGCTGGCCAGGTCCCCAGTGAAGGGCACCCAAGAGGCAACCACACATTGATGTTTCTCTCCCTCTCTTTCTCCCTCCCTTCCCCTCTCTAAAATATAAATAAATAAAATATTAAAAATATATTTTCCTGGGAAAATGCTTCTTTCCTTCTTGCATACAACCCTTCCAGACAAAAGATCTGCAGGGGAATAAAATGATTGGGAAATGTAACATTTGATCAAGTGAGACACACTGTTGTAACCATGGAGCAAAAAATTTTAAATATTTTATTTTTTATTGTTGTTCAAGTACAGTTGTCTCCATTTCCCCTCACTACTTTCTCCTGCCCCACCCACCCCATCTCCCACCCTATATCCTACTGCCCTTTGGCTTTGTCCATGGGTCCTTTATATATGTTCCTTGATGACCCTTTCCCTTCTTTCCTTGTTATCTCCCTCCCCTCTGCCCTCTGGTTACCGTAGTTTGTTCTTTATTTCCGTGTCTCTGGTTGTATTTTGCTTGCTTGTTTGTTTTTTTGATTAGGTTCCTCTTATTGGTGAGGTCATATGGTATTTGTCTTTCACCGTCTGGCTTATTTCACTTAGCGTAATGCTCTACAGTTCTATCCATGCCGTTTCAAAGGGTAGGAGCTCCTTCTTTCTGCTGTGTAGCATTCCATTGTGTAAATGTACCACAGTTTTTTGAGCCACTTGTTTACTGATGGACACTTATGTTGCTTCTAGCACTTGGCTATTGTAAATAATTGTGCTGCGATGAACATTGGGGTGCATAGTTTCTTTTGAATTGGTATTTCAGGATTCTTAGGATATAATCCCAGCAGTGGAATTGCTGGGTCAAAAGGCAGCTCCATCTTTAGTCTTTTGAGGAAATTCCATATTGTTTTCCACAGTGGCTCCACCAGTCTGTATTCCCGCCAACAATCTACTAGGGTTCCCTTCTCTCCGCAACCTCACCAGGACTTACTGTTTGTTGTTTTGTTTCTGATGGGCATTCTGACTGGTGTGAAGTGGTATCTCATTGTGGTTTTAATTTGCATCTCTCTGATAGCTAGTGATGCTGAGCATCCTTTCATATGTCTCTGGGCCCTCCGTATGTCCTCCTTGGAGAAGTGTCTGTTCAAGTCCTTTGCCCATTTTTAAATTGGATTATTTGTCTTCCTGGAGTGCAGTTGTGTGAATTCTTTATATTTTGGAGATCGAACCCTTGTCTGAGGTATCATTGGCAAATATATTTTCCTATATGGTTGGTTCCCTTTTCCTCTTGCTGATGTTTTCTTTAGCCATGCAGAAGCTTTTTATTTTGATGATGTCTTATTCTTTATTATTTCTTTTATGTCCCTTGCTCTAGGACACATTAGTGAAAATATTGCTACATGAAATATCAGAGATTTTCCTGCCTACACCCTGCTCTAGGACTTTTATGGTGTTGTGACTATAGTTAAATCTTATATCCATCTTGGGTTGATTTTGGTGTATGGGGTAAGTTGGTACTCGAGTTTCATTTGTTTGCAAATAGCTGTCCATATCTCCTAAGACCATTTGTTGAAGAGACTGTTTTTACTTCATTTTATGCTTCTATCCCCTTTGTCAAATATTAATTGACCATACAGTCATGGGTTTATTTCTGGGCTCTCTATTTTGTTCCGATGATCTATGTATCTGTTCTTATGCTAGTACCAAACAGTTTTGATTACAGTAGCCTGGTGATATAGTTTGATGTCAAGAGTTGTGATCCTTCCTATTTTTTCTTTCTCAAAATTGCTGCAGCTATTTGGGGTCATTTATGGTTCCATATAAATTTTTGAAATGTTGTTCTATGTCTGTGAAATGTGTCATTAGTATTTTAATAAGGGTTGTGTTGAATCTATAAACTGCTTTGGGTAGTATGGACATTTTGATGATGTCAATTCTTCCGATCCATGAACATGGTATATGTTTCCATTTGTTTGTGTCTTCCATGATTTCTTTCTTCAGAGTTGTATAGTTTTCTGAGTATAGGTCTTTTACCTCCTTGGTTAAGTTTACTCCTAGGTACTTTATTTTTCTTGTTGCTATAGCAAATGGGATTTTTTTCTGATTTCTGTTTCTGATATTTCATTGTTGGTGTACAAAAAGGCCTTCAATTTCTGAATATTGACTTTGTATCCCGCTGCTTTGTCAAATTCACTTATTAGATCGAATAGTTTTCTGGCAGAGTCTATAGGATTTTCTATGTACCCTTTCATGTCATCTGCAAACAATGACAGTTTTACTTCCTCTTTTCCAATTTGGATGCCTTTTATTTCTTTTGCTCATCTGATGGCTGTGGCTAGGACTTCCAATACTATGTTGAATAGAAGTGGTGAAAGTGAACATCCTTATATTCTTTCTGATCTTAGTGGGAAAGCTTTTAGTTTTTGTTCGTTGAATATGATGTTGGCTGTAGGTTTCTCCTATATGACCTTTATTACAATGAGGTATGCTCCCTCTACTCCTACTTTGCTGAGTTCTTTTATCATAAATGGGAGTTGTACCTTATCAAATATTTTTCTGCATCTATTGATATTATCATGTGATTTTTGTCTTTTCTTTTGTTTATGTGATATATTATGTTTATTGATTTGCAAATGTGTACCATCCTTGCATCCCACTGGGGTGAATCCCACTTGATCGTGATGTATGATCTTTTTAATGTATTGCTGGGTGCAGTTTGCCAATATTTTGTTGACAATTTTAGCGTCTATGTTCATCAGTGATATTGGCCTGTAGTTTTCTTTCTTGGTTGTGTCATTATCTGGTTTTGGGATTATGATGATGCTGGGCTCATAAAAAGAGTTTGGGGGTCTCTCTTCTACTTGTATTTTTTAGAATAGTCTGAGAAGGATAGGGGTTATCTCTTCCTCAAATGTTTGGCAAAATTGTCCTTTGAAACTGTCTGGTCCAGGCCTTTTGTATGCCAAGAGTTTTTCGATTACTGCTTCAATTTCACCAGCTTTTATTGGTCTGTTCACAGAACAGAATCAAGAAGGCTTTCTGCTTCTTCTTGATTCAGTTTTGGAAGGTTATATGTTTCTAAAAATTTTTCCATTTCACCCAGGTTTTCAAATTTCTTGGCATATAGTTCTTCGTAGTAATTTCTTACAATCCTTTGTATTTCTGTGGTATCAGTTGTAATTTCTTCTCTTTCATTTCTGATTTTATTTATTTGGATCCTCTCCCCCCCCCTTTTTTTTTTGATGAGTCTGGTTAAAGGCTTGTCAATTTTGTTTATCTTTTCAAAGAACCAACTCCTAGATGAGAAAAACAATTATAAAAGCCTGTGGAAGTGCCAGGGAGTACAGAGGGCATTAATGATCTTTGTTTTTCTGAACTGCTCCTGAACACTTTGCCCTCTTTCTGAAGAAAAATGAGACACAGTGTTTTATTTCCAAGTTACTGTGAGCACCTTGAATTCAAACTGACTCTAGATCACACCTGACAGAGCTTGACAATGAGGCAGTGGGGGCGGCACCAGCCCCACCTCTTTCCACACAGAGTACCTCTGGATGTTGTCTACACTCATGAGGGTGATGATGGAAGCAATACTGAAGGAAACTGACTGCTTTCAGGTAGTCCCTCTGAAACCAAGGACTAAACAATTATTTGGTTAAACTGGGTGGGAGGGTGCATACTGAGAGGTGTCACTGGGGGGCCCTGTTAACCTATGCTGCCTGACTAATAATGTCTGTCCTGCTCTGGTTATCCTAACAATTATTAGATGACCTCTGTTTCCAGGGTTGCCACATGTGCCTTCTGGGACTTCACTTGCTGTGTGTGTGTGCCCTATGCCAACACTGCCTCAGCCTAGATGGCTTTCTGGTCAACTTCTACTTAATGACCAGAGTATACTGTGCCTGAACGGATGCCATGAACCAAGTAAAAGGGGTTAATATAGAAATTTAAGGATGAACCTATCTGGCTTTCTAAGATAGATCTTTGTGGTTAATGGGATTTGTTTTAACTGGTGAAATCTAAGGCCCCTGTAGGGTATAACTGAGGTCAATACTGCAGATGGGGCCCCTGACCTGGTGGTCCAGTGGATTGAATGTCGTCCTGCAAAGTGAAATGTCACTGGTTTGATTCCCTGTTAGGGCACGTGCCTAGATTGTGAGTTCAGTCCCCAGTCGGGATGTGAAAAAGAGGCAACCAGTCAATGTTTCTCTCTCACATCAATGTTTCTCTCCCTCTCTTTCTTCCTCCTTTCTCCTCTCTCTAAAAAAATACTACAGATAGGTCTCACCTGATGTAGGAGGCCCACTGATAATTTTGCTATAAAGTTGTCTTGGTCAAGGCCTAAGGGGTCAACTGTCAAGAAAAGGGTTAACGGAGCCAGCCTGAGACGGTTTTCCTTTGAAAGTCTTGCCTGCAAGGTTGGCCCTTGGATGGGAACTTGGATATGAGGAGTGTTCTCACTATTCCTTAACTGATAACAATGGCTTATTGTGCCCAGACTTTGTGCAAACAGTTTATTTTATGCCGATCATCTGCTTTCATTCTAAGAGTCTGGAATTTTGGTACATGCTAGGCAGAAAGTGTCTAGTGACCAGCCCCCATCAAAAACCCTGGGCACTGAGGCACTGAGTCTCTAATGGACTGGGCGGCAACATCACACTATGTGTTGCTGCATTTTTGTTGCTAGGAAACATTTTTGTTGCTAGGAGACAGCCAGCTCTGCCTGACTCACTGTGGGAGGGAAACAACATAAAGAAGCCTGTGCATAGCATCCTTCAGACTCTGCCTGCGTCTTTTTTCCTTGCTGATTCCATTGCATATCCATGTGCTGTTATAACCTTAATTATGAGTATAAATATATGCTCAATCACCTCTTCTAGTGAGTCACCGAATGTGAGGTGGTCTTGGGCACCCCTAACATAGTGGTATAAAGTAAATGAATAATTATGAGATATTCTAATTCTATCATCTCCTGTTATCTTCAACAACCTGTATTTTTAGTGTGGAAGAAAGGAAATACAGATGTAATCTAGAAAAAACAAACAACCTATATTTCTGAATTTAAATTGGAAGTAGTGTAATCTCATAAGGTAGCTTATTTTAAAAAAAGAATGTGTGTGTGTGTACGTGTGCACTTTCTAGCTCTGTCTGCTGAAGAGGCCTAGAAACAGTGACCAATTCAGTAGTAATGAGTAACACAGGAATCCAGATTGTCCAGAAAAATAAAGACCTAGTTTTTTTTTTGTTTGTTCGTTTTTTTGAGAAATTGCTGATTCCAGGTCTGGAACTGGAAATGTAGAGATAATCCTGGAATCTTGTCATCATTTTAAGAGATAGTAAGAAAGCTGTGAAGGCCTAGTAGGGACTTGGCTAAAGGATCTGGGAGCCAGCTTCAGCAGTTTCCCACTGGCCACAAATGAGACAAGACAATCTGAGCTCCAGGAAGATAATTGCAATTTCATTGAATCCCATCTAAGATGTTTAAATCAATGAATTCACATTGACCTGGTGACTTTTTGAGGATTATAGGAAACCAAGTTATTTTCTTGAAAACTGATATATAAAGGGAAATGAATAAAACATTTATCCTGTCTTTCCTATATGAACTGTAACATTGGTAACAAAATGACAGATGAGTGAAAGCACCTCTGTAAAAGTATTTCAATTAATAAACAAAAAGAATTGTTAGAATTATACCCTGGCTGGTGTAGCTCAGTGGATTGAGTGTGGGCTGGGAACCAAAGGGTCCCGGTTCGATTCCCAGTCAGGGCACATGCCTGGGTTGCGGGCCAGGTCCCCCTGAGGGCCATGTGGGAGGCAACCATACATTGCTGTTTCTCTCCCTCTCTGTCTCCCTCCCTTCCCCTCTCTCTAAAAAATAAATAAAAATAAAATCTTTAAAAAAAAGAATTGTTAGAATTTGAATATCACTATTTTGCAACCACCAATGAATGGATCTAGGCATTGAGCATCTAAGCTGCTAACATCACAAAAAGAATGACAAGACATTATGTGCCCTCTAATGAGAAGACATGACACTACCTGCAGTTTGGCTAAAGAGATCAAACTTAAACCAGATCTGGACTCTGCATCCAGCTGCCAATTTTTGCAGGAAACACAGTACAGAGAAATATGTTCAACTGCTTGTGAAAAAACATATATATTTGGTTCCTGACAGAAAGCTCTTAAAATCCTTGTAATTTCCGAAGTAATAAGAGCACTAGCAGCGTCTTTTGTTCTAATATTTGGTCCTTGACCCCAGTTCCTGACACATAGTTCTTAAATCCTTTGGAATTTCCTGGTAACAGAAGTGTCTTTTGTTCTAATAAGGTGACTCTGGGTGGTCTTGTGAATGGGGCTGGTAAGAGAGACCAAGCCATGATTAGAAGCTTGGAATTTTTAGCTTCATGCCCCATTCTCCTGTGAAGGGTGGAAATGAAGTTAATGATCTATCACGCCTACGTGACAAAGCCTCCATGAAATCCTGAGGCATGGGGTTTGGAGAGCTTCCAGGTTGGTGAACATGTGGAGGTGCTGGGAGAGAGGAAAAGTGTACTTGGAGAGGCACATACTTACCTTGCCCTACGCATCTCTTCCATCTGGTTGTTCGTTTGTATCTTTTAAACAATATTTTATTTATTTATAGAGAGGGGAAGGGATGGAGAAAGAGAGGGAGAGAAACATCAATGTGTGGTTGCCTCTCATGCGCCCCCTGCTGGGGACCTGGCCCTCAACCCAGGCATGTGCCCTAGACTGGGAATAGAACCAGTGACCATTTGCTCAATCCACTCATTCCACTGAGCCACCCAGCCCAGGCTGTATTTTATTTTTTTAATAAAAGTATCCAAGTTCTGGGCTATTTTTGTTTTTTCCTTATTGTAGAGAATGTTTATCTTAAATGCCCAGTCATTATCCATTTAGATTTCATTTTATGCATATGTTGCAAGAGTCGTTGCTGATACCGTTCTCTTATTTTGAGATTTCTGTTCCGAGGTTAAAGAATTTTGTGGCATATTTTTCTCAAGCCCAGATCATTGACAGTAAATTCTCTACAGTCTTTGTCTAAAAATATCTTTGCATTGACTTATAGGAATTTTCATATTCATCTTTTAGATAAAGTGAAAATGAAATAACTTGTTTCTATTCTCACACCTAAAAAGAGGAAGAACTGGAATTGAAACTTGTTAATTTTACACAAAATTTCATGGCATTTCCAGTATTTCAACATGACTAAAATATAGAGTCAATTTTTACTGAACTTTGTATACTATATCTAGCACTGTGGCCTATATCAAGTGTCCACATGATATATTTGCCAAGTAAATTAAAAATTTTTAATGTAAAAATTGTTATAAAATACACATAACATTAAATGTAGCATCTTAACCATTTTTGAGTGTACACTTCAGTTGTGTTAACTATTTTCATATTGTGTAACTGATCTCCAGAACGTTTTCATCTTGCAAATCTGAAACTCTGTCCCCATTAATCACTAAACTTTCCATTTTCCTCCTCCTCCAGTTCCAAGAAACCGCCATTCTACTTTCTCTTCATATTAATCTGACTACTCTAGGTACCTCATATACCTGGAACTATATAGTATTTGTCCTTTTGTGACTGGCTTATTTCACTTAGCATAGTGTACCAATTTGCATCCCAGTAAAATTTTTTAAAAATCCTTGTAATTTGGAAAATTTCACATATACACAAAATAAAAGAATGGTATAATGAGCTCCTAAGAACTGTTACCCTGCTCTAACAATTATCATCAATTTGCTGTTTTTGTTTTATATAGTTCATGAATTATTTTTATTAGAGTTTTCCCCAACATTTTATTATGCAAATTTTCAAACATCCAGGAAAGTAGAAAGAATTGTGCAGTGAATACCCATGTACCTATCATCTAGATTATAAAATAAAGGTTTTGTACCCTTTCCAGTGTGGCTCAGTTCATTGGAACATTATCCCGTACACCAAAAGGTTGCAGATTCCATTCCAGGTTGGGGCACATGTGGAAGGCAACCAATTGATGTTTCTCTCCTATCATTGTTTCTCTCTCTCTCTCTCTCTCTCTCCCTCCCTTCCACCCTCCCTCCCCCACTCCTTCCACTGTCTCTAAAATCAATAAACATTAGAAAAAGAAACCAGAAACATCATTGAAAAAAGATTTTGTTATATTTACTTTATAAATAGTTTGCTTTAGCTCTATAATATTTTGCTATATTTGCTATATTTCTATCTATCATACCTCTAGCCACCAGTCCATCTTAATGGATGAGAACTTAATACTTGTAAATGTATTAAATTGTAAATGTAAGTTGTAAATGATCCCATGTCATTGGGAATGGGAAGAGACTCAAGTCAGATGTGTCAGTAGACATCAACAGTGGCAAACACAGACTAATGGCACAGCTGGGAATGTCAGGTGCTATGGGAAGTGGTTCATACACATGGCTTCAGGGAAATCCTAAGAGGTAGGTGTCTTATGTTGTCTTACACATAGGGAAATAGACCCAAAGAGGTCAGCACAGTGAGGAACTCACATAGTGGTCAAGAGCCAGGATTCAAACCCAGGCCCTGCTGTGTGTACTGATCTTCTGGGTCCAGCTGTGTTCTGCTCACAGGGGCCTGTGAGGATGAAACTCACACTTGCTGTCCTGGTATGAGTACCAGAAGTGCCTGGAGAGCCTGGTAGTGGTCCTCACTCACTGTCCAGGATGGAGGCCCCCAAGCAGAAACTCACTCATCCCTAGCATAAGGAAGGACAGTGGGGAAGCAATAGAAAGAGCAGGAAGGAACTGAGAATGGAACCTCTGAGTGACAAGCCCTGAGCTTTGTGTTCCCATGCCCAAGTGTGGCCTTCAGACCTGTACCAGCCATCATCAGATATCCCCAGATTGTGGGTTTTGATCGTGGCATGGGAGAGTGCCTGTCTACACCCAGGCACAGCCTAACTAAGCCTGCCCAACGGTGAGGTGAGTTTGCTCCTGGCAAGCCTTCCATTAGGTAAGTCGGGAGAAAGGCTTGCCTTTTGCAGATACCAGCTCCCTGCAGCCCAGCTCTCCTCTAGCAGCCCTCCCACATCTCAGGGCAGGTTAGCACCTATACTCTCATCATAGCACTGTCCTGTCACCTTGACTGTCTCTCTCATTAGTCCATGAGCTTCTCAAGGGCTGAGGGCACACTTCACTCCCCCTTACAGTCCTAGGGCCCCTTACAGTTCTAGGGTTAGGGCCCAAAGTGGTTCCCTTAACCAGGGCAAAACCTGAAACTCCTGTACTCCAGCCCCAGAGTCAGAGGAACCAGTAAGTGGCAAGTGGAGGGGGGGAGGTTGCTGGTGTCCAATGCATGCTCTGTTTGTCCTTGCTGGCACCACATCTGCCTGCCACTGGTGGTCCTGGACTCTGCCAATGGCCCTGCTCAGTCAGGGAAATAGCAGGGTAAGTGAGGTGCATCACTCACAAGCTGGGACAAGGGAGGGATACAGCTGGTTTTCATCAGTTCTAAAGCTACACCTGAAGATCTATCCAACAGCCCTTGCAGAAGGCGAAGTAGCCTCCTTCCGCCTGTTCCTAAAGGGCCACACTTTTGGGTGAGTGGACTTGCACTTTCTTTTTTGTTAAGATTTTATTTTTATTTCTTTTCAGAGACAGTGGAAGGGAGGGAGAAAGAGAGGAAGAGAAACACTATGTGTGAGAGAAACATCCATATGGCTGTCCCTTGCACGCCCCCAACCAGGGACCTGGCATGTGCCCTAACCAGGAATCAAACCAGTGACCCCTTAGTTTTCAGGACAATGCCCAACCCAGTAAGCCACACCACTCAGGGAGACGTGCACTTCCTTTAAAAAGGATTAATCACTCTTCCTTTGTTGAGCTCTGTGTGGAAGTTGCTGGAAGCCTGGGGAAGCTGCCCAAGTTTGGGATTGCAAAATGCTCCAGAACTCATGTGCTTTCCCTACTTCAGTTTAAACTGAGGAGACCAAGGAGACCAAGGAGACCAAGAAGGCCAAGAAGAAATGACAGGCTCAAGGCCTCATCCAGGAAAGGACAGAACACGGCACTGCTCAGTTACCTGCACCAGCTGCCTTCATCTCAGAGCAGCAGGTGGACTCTGGATTCTACCAGTGGTTACACTGGTCTTCACCACTTGTTAGGGGGCCCAGATCTAACACTACATTTTCATACCCACAGGGAAAACAATAGGAGAGTGAGGATGGACCCCTCCCACCCACCACCATTTCTACCACCTGAGAAGCCTACTCTTGGCATTTGTGCATTTATTTTCACAAATCTGATGAAGGCTAAGTGGGGTATACATCTGGGAAGATGCCCCAAACTCGACTCTCAAGGTTCCCCCTGAGGGGAGGTTAGTTCTCTGCTGCCTGCTCCTTCTGGGGTCCACACCCAAAGCCAGAGAGAGGTGCTAGCATCACAACTTTGGTGCATGCTGGGTTATGGGGACAGCCAAGCTAATACAGGGCAGGTCCTTGTAGCCTAGGGTGGGGCATGGCCTGGTTCTGGGGTTCACTTCTTACTGTGATGAGCTTTGAAGGACAGTCGGAGGCACTGGGTCTCATCAGTCCTCAGGGTCTTCTTGGTAGAATCCTGAACTCGTTGGGGATGTTTTTGCAACTGTGCATGCTGTGATTCTGGGAGACAAGAGATCCTCCACTCTCTCAGCACATCCATGTGTTCAGCAACCTGAAAGCTCTCCAAACCCCATATTATTAGGATTTCAGGGAAGCTTCCTACACAGGCAAGATCGATCATTAACTCCATTTTTCAGCCACTCTCCTGTCTGGATAATGAGGGACAGGGCTGAACATTCCAATTTTCTAATTATGGCATGGTCTTTTTGGTGATAAGCCCCTATCCAAGAGCCATCCAGGAGCCCACCCAGAGTCACCTCATTAGAACAACAGATACTCCTATCACCCAGGAAATTACAAACGTTTCAAGAGCTTTGTGTCAGGAACTGGAGTCAGAGATCAGATATTGGAACAAAAGATGCTTTTAGTGCTCTTATCACTTAAGAAATTACAAGAGTTTTTGGAGCTTTGTGCCAGGAACCAGGGGCAGAGACCAAAACATATCTTCTATTATCTCACATCACTGCAAGTCACAGGTTAGCAAGTGCTGGCACTGAGATTCAAATTCAGATACTCTAGCTAGAGTCCATTCTTTCAAATAAAAACATGTTTATTCATTCTTTTGTCTTGAAGAAATCTCTCATGAAGCTTTCTGACAATCAGGACTGATGGTCCTGCACTTGACCATCCACTTGGATCCTAGAGTCCATGCCAGAGGTCACGGCTGTGTGTCAGTTTACTGAATATCCTTCCAGACCACTTTCTATGCATTTACGTATATATCGTACATAGAAAAATATATAGTTTATTTTTGGTTTTTCCTTTTATAGGAATATTCTTTATTGGGGTAACATTGGTTAATAACATTATATAAATTTCAGGTATACAACATTATAATACATCTCTGTACTTATAAGAATATTCTTGCCCTGGCTGGTGTGGCTCAGTGGATTGAGCACTGGTCTGAGAACCATAGGGTCGCTGGTTCACTTCCCAGTCAGGGCACATGCCTGGGTTGTGAGCCAGGTCCTCAGTAGGGGGCACACAAGAGGCAACCACACATTGATGTTTCTCTCCCTCTCGTTCTCCTTCCCTTCCCCCTCCATCTAAAAATAAATAAATAAAAATTTTTAAAAAAGAATATTCTTATTTTTCTGCAAATTGCATTTCTAATTAAAAATAAAGCTTGAAATAAATATGGGCTAGAGGGATTTCCATATTGATACATGTAACCCTGCTTGTGGTACTCAGAATAATGGTGCCCTCAAAGATATCTACATCCTAATTTCTAAAACCTAGGAATATGTGACCTTATGTGGCAAAAAGGACTTTGCAGATATGATTAAGTTAATTATCTTTTTTAAAGGTTTTATTCATTTATTTTTTAGAGAGAGGAAGGGAGGGAGAAAGAGAGGAAGAGAAACATCAATGTGTGGTTGCCTCTCAAGAAACCCCCACTGGGGACCTGGCCCACAACCCAGGCATGTTCCCTGACTGGGAATTGAACTGGTGACCCTTTGGTTCGAAGTCTGGTGTTCAATCCACTGAGCCACACCAACCAAGGCTAAGTTAATTGTCTTAAAATAGGGAAATTATCCTGACTTATCTGGGTGGGTTCAACGTAATCACAAGGGTTCTTAGAAGAGAGAAGAAGGTCAGAGGAGAGAGAGAGAGATACAGAAAGAGATTGGAATGCTGCTGCCTTTGAAGATGGAAGATGGGGGCCATAAGCTAAGGAATGCAGATGACCTCTAAAGGGTAAAAAAGGCAAGGAAAATTATTCTTCCCAAGAGGCCCTAGAAGGATTGTATCCCTGCAAACACTTTGATTTTAGCCCAGTGGACCAATTAGAATTTGTGACCTCCAAAACTGTAAGATAATAACTATATACTATTTTTTTATTAGTGTAAAGTTGTATTTCTTTCTTTTTTTAAGTTTACACCCTCTTCTACCTCCCCCCACCTCCCTTCCCCTCTGGTAATCACCATGCTGTTGTCTATGTGTATGAGTTTTTTGTTTTTGGGTTTTTGGGGTTTTTTTTTTGCCAATCAGTACATGACTGAATTTTTAAAAACTGTGGAACATTTACATAATGGAATACTACTCCATTATAAAAAAAAAAGGAAAGAAAGAAATTTTACCCTTTACAACAGCATGGAAGGACCTAGAGAATATTATGCTAAGTGAAATGAGCCAGTCAGAGAAAGACAAGTATCATATGATTTCAGTCATATATGAAATCTAATGAACAATATATACTAACAAACATAATAGAAACAGACTCATAGAGAAAAGGCTGAGAGCTGTCAGAGGGGGTGAGGGTTACTGGACTGGGTAAAAAAAAGGTGAAAGAATTAAACTTTGTACTGTTTTGAGCCACAAACTTTGCAGTAATTTATTACAGTGGCAATAAGAATATCCTACCTTATCATTTTTAACTGCTACATTCTCAGGATCTGTTCTCTGTCCCTATATTTTGTTTTTTGTTTGTTTGTTTTTTATCTGAGTGTTATATAAATGGAGTTGTTACAGGCAACCTCCATACTACTGAACTGCAGAAACACCTCCCGCCTGCAAAAGTGGGGGGGGGCGAACCCAAGCCCCCTGTACTTTGTTCTTTGTCTAAAATGTCAGTTACCAGCCCAGTTACAGAATGTCAGTTACAAACTTTCCTGCCAAGCTGCAGGCTCAGCCACCCATGACCTGCTTAGCAACTAACAATGCTAATAGCACATAAAGAACCAGGTAAGGTTGCCAGGCTTAACTTCCGTGTAAAGCCCATGCACCTTGTTCTTTGTCTCCCAAATAAGGTAGCTAACCTAACATCCGCTTTTGCTTCTATGGTAACCTGCTTCTGCCACATAGACTAGGAAGAGACAAGGCTATAAAAGCAGACCCCAACCCAACCTCGGGGCCCAGAATTTGGAGACTATCTCCTCTGAGTCCATGCATGTAAATAAAGAATCACGTTCCGATATCTCTTGGTGTCTGGTCGCTTCATTTTCTGTAACAGAGTCATCAGGAAAATTTGCTCTGGGTCTGGCTTCTTTCACTCAGCATAATACTTTGAGATTCATCTATGTTGATGCTACGTTTCAATGGTTCATTTCTCTTTATATTCTGTAATATTCATGTAACAGAGTAATATTCTGTTACATGAGTATATCACAATTTGTCTATACATTCACTCTTTGAAGGACATTTGGGTTGTTTTCAGTTTGAGGCAGTTATGAATAGAGCTGCTATAAACATTCAAGTATAGGTTTTGATGTGCATGCAAGTTTTCATTCCTGTATGTCAGAGGTCAGTAAACTACAGCCCATGAGCCCAAACCAACCTCCTGCCTGTCTTAGTAAGTAAAGTTTTACTGGAAGCAGCTACACTCATTTGTTCTTGTATTGGTGGCTTTCCTGCTATATAACAGCAGAACTGGGTAGTTGCGACAGAGATTGTTTGGTGTACAAAGTCTAAAATATTTACTGCCTGGCCATTTACAGTAAAATTTTACTGACTACTCAAGTTCATAAACCATTTTATGGAGTGATTTTTTACCAAGTTCTTCCCTCTGGGGAGAAAGGTAGGACCTACCTACTGGGACCACAGCTCCACCTACTGGAGAGGAAGGTTACCCTTCCTCAGGGTTTTGGCTCCTTTGAGGTCTCCTTTGACCACTGCCATGCCACCCTGAGATTGCTTTAGGAGTCTGGGCACAGGGGATTAGAGAAAATAAGAATAAAATAGTGAGAGATTTCTGTCTTGGCTGGTGTGGTTCAGTGGACTGAGTGCTGGCCTACAAACCAAAGGGTCACCGGTTCAATTCCCAGTCAGGGCACATGCCTGGGTTGCAGGACAGTTCCCCAGTCGGGGGTGCACAAGAAGCATCCACACATTGATGTTTCTCTCTGTCTCTTTCTCCTCCCCTTCCCTTCTCTCAAAATAAATAAATAAAATCTTTAAAAAATAGTGAGAGATTTCCATATTCTCTGAGCATTAGATGTTCTTTGTTTTCTTTCTTTTTTTAAAGCAGACATTCTAAGTACTATAGTTGTTAATTCAGTGAAATTTTTCCCCAAGAGAATATTGACAGACCCATTAACTGGAGCTATTTATAAAGCCCCAATTAAACAACAAGATTAACAGGAGCATTGCCACTTTTTGAAGTTCTTTTTTTAAAAAAGATTGTATGTATTCACTTCTGGCCAAGATGGAGGCATAGGTAGATACACTGTGCCTCCTCACAGATCCAAAAGAAGGACAACAAATTTAAAAACAAAACATAACCAGAACTGACAGAAAATCAAACTGTGTGGAAGTCTGACAACCAAGGAGTTAAGGAAGAAACATTCATCCAGACTGGTAGGAAGGGTGGAGATAGACAGCCAGGGTGGAGAGGACACGCAGCAAGACAGCTCCTGGAGGACTGGGGTGGGCAAGGTGGCGGCTAGATGAGTGGTGGTCCCACATTAGTGTTTGGATAAACCAGGAGGAACAGCTTGGGAGCGAGACAGACTGTGCAACCCAGGGTTCCAGTGCGGGGAAATAAAGCCTCAAAACCTCTGACTGAAAAAACTTTTGGAGGTTGCAGTGGCAGAAGAAACTCCCAGCCTCAGAGGAGAGGTCATTGGAGAGACTCGCAGGGTCCTAAAACATACACAAACCCACCCACCAAGAATCAGTACCAGAAGGGCCCAATTTGTTTGTGGGAAATGACTGAAAGCCGGCAGAGGAAATGACTGAAAGCTGGCCAAGAGCTGAGCAAGTGGCATTGTTCCCTCTCAGACCCCTCCCCCACATGCAGTGACATGGGTTGCCCCACCCTGGTGAATACCTAAGGCTCTGTCCCTTACTAAGTAACAGGTGTGTGGAAACAAAAAAAAAAAAATGGCCCAAATGAAAGAACAGATAAAAGCTCCAGAAAAAATACAACTAAGCAATGAAGAGCTAGCCAACCTATCAGATGCAGAGTTCAAAACACTAGTAATCAGGATACTCACAGAAATGGTTGAGTATGGTCACAAATAGAGGAAAAAGTAAAAGCTATGAAAAGTGAAATAAAGGAAAATGTACAGGGGACCAACAGTGAAGAAAGGAAACCAGGACTCAAATCAACAGTTTGGAGCAGAAGGAAGAAATAAACATTCAACCAGAACAGAATGAAGAAACAAGAATTCAAAAAAAAAAAAAAAAAAAAAGGAGAGTCTTAGGAACCTCTGGGACAACTTTAAACATTCCAACATCTGAATAATAGGGGTGCCAGAAGGAGAAGAGGAAGAGCAAGAAACTGAAAACTTATTTGAAAACATAATGAAGGCGAACTTCCCCAATCTGGCAAAAGAAATAGACTTCCAGGAAGTCCTGGAAGCTCAGAGAGTCCCAAAGAAGTTGGACGGAAGGAAGCACACACCAAGGCACATCATCATTACATTACCGAAGATTGAAGCTAAGGAGAGAATCTTTAAAGCAGCAAGAGAAAAGGAGACAGTTACTTACAAAGAACTTTCCATAAGACTATCAACTGATTTCTCAAAAGAAACCTTGCAGGGAAGAAGGGGCTGGAAAGAAGTACTCTATCCAGCAAAGCTATCATTTAGAATGGAAGGGAAGATAAAGTGCTTCCCAGATAAGGTCAAGTTAAAGGAGTTCATCATCACCAAGACATTATTATATGAAATGTTAAAAGGACTTATCTAAAAAAATAAGATAAAAAATATGAACAGTAAAATGACAACAAACACACAACTATCAACAACCAAACCTAAAAACAAAAACAAGAACAAACTAAGCAAACCAGTAGAACAGGAACAGAATCACAGAAATGGAGATCACGTGGAGGGTTATCAGTGGGGAGAGGTGGGGGGAGAATAAGGAAAAGATACAGGGAATAAGAAACATAAGTGGTAGGTAGAAAATAGACGGGGGAGGTTAAGAATAGTATAGGCAATGTAGAAGCCAAAGAACTTATATGTACAATGCATGGACATGAACTAAGTGGGGGCGGGGGGAGATGTAGGTGGGAGAGAGTGTGCAGGGTGGAGGGGAATAAAGGAGGGGAATGGGACAACTGTAATAGCATAATCAATAAAATATATTTTAAAAAGTACTGATAATACCAGATGTTGACAAAGATATGAAGCACCTGAAATGAGCTACCAAGGAACAAAAGGACATGTAGGAAACTTAAATGCATATTGCTTAGTGAGTGAAGCCATCTGTAAAGGCTACATACTGTATAATTCCAACTATATGACATTGTGCAAAAGACAAAACAATACAAACATGTAACACTTATGTTCATAGAAGCACAGTTCACAAGAGCCAAGAGGTGGAAGCAATTCAAGGACCCATCAGTGGAAGAATGGATAAAGAAAATGTGGTATATACATACAACGGAATATTATTCAGCCTTAAAAAATGAAATCCTGTCACATGCTACAAACATAGATGAACTCTGAGAACATTATGCTAAGTGAAATCAGCCAATCACAAAAAGACAAATATTGTATGACTACACTTTTATGAGGTGCTTAGAGTAGTCAAATTCATTGAAACAGAAAGTAGAATGATGCTTACCAGAGGCTGGGGGAAGGGGAAGTGAGAAATGGGTACAGAGTTTGATGGGTGAAGACTTTCAATTTGCAAAATGAGAAAGTTCTTGAGGTTTGTTACACAGCAATGTGAATATACTTAACACAACTGAACTATACACTTAAAATGGTTAAGACGCTAAATTTTATGTTATGGGTTTGTTTTATCACAATAAAAACATTAAAAAATTATAGAGATGTAAAAAGATCAGTGGTTGCCAGAGTTTCATGGGGTGGGGGAAAGATAAATAGGTGCAGTACGAAGGATTTTTAGGTCTGTGAAACTACTTTGTGTGATACTGTAATTCTGGATACAGGTCACTATGCATTTGCTTAAACCCATAGACTGTACAAAATAAAGAGTGAATCTCAATGTAAACTATAGACTTGTACATTAAATAATGCAGTAGAAAATGTAGAACCAGAAAACAAAAAATGGTTGCATTATGACAACACAATATATATACCAAAGTAGGTATATGAAAGACATATGAAAAGGGAATGTGAATAATAAAAATACTTTAAGGAGATTTCTATCCTACCATCCAAGGTCCTGGTAGAAAACAGATTAGCACTCTCAAACTGGACTCAAGAGGAATTCAAGAGGACTAAGAAAATGTCAAAAGTGTGGGCAGGAGTAGGGAAGCCACAGAGAGTGGGTAGTAGTACCCTGGATCTGAAAACCAGAAACAACAGCTGATGGCCTGTAGGAGGGAACAGAAAGAGACAGAGTCAAGGGTTGCCTGCCAGGAACGGGAGTGTGAGTACATGAAGCATGGGTCACTCACAGGGATGTGATGTTCCCATACAGCAAAGTACACGTGGAAATCTCAGGCAACACTTGCTCTCTAGCAAGACCCAAACCCGCCCAGTGCTTCCCAATGGCCTCACCCCCCAATTCCTGTTGACTAACCCTAGCTCTAAGCATCCCCTGATGTTTAATTTAACTCCAAACCTGATCACATCAGTGACAGGTCAACCAAGATGTGCAGGGAGGCAATTTGCAGAATCCTCTGGTCCTCATATATTGTAAATATTCTCTCTCTCTCTCTCTCTCTTCTCTAGTTCCATGTCTATACGTACATTCTCTGTTGGTCTGTTTCTCTGTTGTCATTCTACAAATATACAGAAAAAAATAAGTCTGGTGATTTAATTGAGACAATGAGAATATGGGTGCTTTTAAAAATGCTGTTTTGTTTACTCTGACTATTTATAATTAACAAGATAAATATATAAACAGAAAAAGTTATACATCTATTCACATTTTCTAAAAAGTATCCAAAAATTCTGCCCTGGCTGGTGTAGCGCAATGGATTGAGCACGGGCTGGGAACCTAGCGGTCCCGGTTCGATTCCCAGTCAGGGCACAAGCCTGGGTTGCGGGCCAGGTCCCCATGAGGGCCATGTGAGAGGCAACCATACATTGCTGTTTCTCTCCCTCTCTTTCTCTCTCCCTTCCCCTCTCTCTAAAAATAAATAAAAAAATAAAATCTTAAAAAAAAAAGTATCCAAAAATTCTGCCAATAAAAATAATGTATACTTATTCTATTTAATTGCTGGAGTCATTTTCTCCCCAAAGGCTCTGCAATTACTTATCTTCAGTTTTCATATTAAAACCTTGTAAGAAGCCTTTGCGTTGCATGGATCCCAAATCATACGTAACCAATTTCTCTGCTTATATATAGGTCACGATGAGAATTTGACAGTGAGAGGGGTGGGGTAACGTGGGAGTGAAAACCCTGGATTCTGGATCTGGGCAACAAGTTTAAAAGCCAGTTTCATTGTGTAACAGCTCCTATAACCTTAGAAAAGTTACTTAATCCCAATTTCATCACCTCTCAAAAAAAAGTAATAATACCTACCTGACATGCCTGTCATAAGGATTGAATAAAACAGTAGTAATAGCAGGTGAACTTTCACTGAGGGGCTCACATGATCCAAGCAATTGGCTAAGGTCTTGATAAGAATAATCTCATTGAATCCTCACAACGTGTGGTAGACATTATTATCTTCCCCATATTATAAGTGGGGAAGCAGGATTAAAGAAGTCAATGCCCTTCTTCAAAGTTATACAACTAATAAATGATTGAATCAAGATTAATCCACAGTCTGTCTCCAGAGTCCCATGTTCTTAACAATGTGCTTCCAGAAGGTCTATAAAACACACATGAGTTGGCAAGAGGTAAGTACTTAATAAATGGTCATCATTATTAAGATGAGTAATAAAACAGATAGACACAGTTCATAAATATCTGCTACTTTTTGTTTCAACACATGTTATCTATGAAAGAAAGAATTGCAACTCTTTTGACTCAGTGACTAAAAGTGCTTATTCCCTAATATGACATAATTGAAAATAATATGCCAGTATTTCATATTCAAATTAAGTTAATGCAAGATTTCTCACTTGGCCTATAAAAGAATGGAGAATTTATAAGTAGCTGCTAGGCACAGGAATTATGACATGTAAAATACGTGTGGATTTCAATGATTTAGCATGGATAAAGAATGTGCAATGTCTCCTAACAGTCATGTGCTGCATAATGGCATTTAGGTCAATGACGGTCTGCATATACTGTAACCCCATCCAAGCTTGTTCCACTTGCCATATGGCAGGCAATGAGGAGTGACAAGTTGTTGGAGCAGGGAAAACAACTTCATTCAGAAAGCCAGAAAACCAAAAAAAAAAAAGTCAAACTAAGGTCCTAAAAAACCATATTAAGAAAGTACAGAATTCAGACTTCTTTTATGTCAAGGGAAGGAGGAAATAGGAGTGGCAAAAGGTGATTGGTGACCATAGATATCTAGATACCAGCAGGGGTCTGAGGAAGATTGTGAAGCTTCTTTGTTTTTACTCTGTTGACTATAGTTGATGTGAGTCTGGTTACAAGCCTCCTGCAAATCTTTGATAAACAATCATTCTTTTTGTACATACTTCCAAGGCACTTTCTGGTAAAGGGCTGTTTTTGTACAACTCAAGCTGCAAGCAGGATTCCTCTAACGATTACACTGTCTACATATAAGACTAAGCAGAAGCTATCATCCTGAAGGCCACGGGAACAAAGCAGGCTTTAACAAGATGGAGTCAGAGATGCCCAGCATTTTACTCTGTTATAATTGGACAATAGACCCATAAGATTATAACAGAGCTGTAAAATTCCTATTATCTAGTGATGCTGTAGCCATGTTAATGGCATAGTGCAATGAGTTACACAAATACCATTGTGTTATAATTGCCTATAGTATTCAGCACAGCAACAGGTGGTATAGGTTTGTAGACTAGGAGCAATAGGGGAGTGGAATTTGTCACCCCCAAATATGTCTATTTGACATAAGGACTATTTTAGGTTGGTTAATTTTTTTAATTTTTAAAATTACTTTATTGTTGTTTAATTACAGTTGTCTGCATTTTCTCCCCTCCCTCCCCCCCGCTAGGTTGGTTAATTTTAAGAAACATTAGACATAGGAGAAGCTCTGAAAACCAAGTAGAAGTTACCCTTTGTGAAAGACATTTATATTTGTTAGGGAAATCTCCATTTGTAAGGGTGTCACCCTTGCTGTACCAGGAATGGGGGATGACCTTATCTCTAGACACTGTTACTAATGCAGGAAACAAGATTTAAGTCTACATAATAACCTTACCCTTGTTTATTGTGCTTTTCTTGGTAACTTCCCAGAACTGCCCCCCACCACCACCACCAACATCTTTAGTCTTCAGATGAAGGTGATATTTAAGGTTGGTGGCTTCAACCCTTTTGCCGAGTTACCCAATTTTCCTGGGTCTGTCTTACGTATGCAAGAGGTAAACACATTATTAAATTTGTGTTTGTTTTTCTCCTGTCTTTTACTACATTTCTGTCTTTTACTACAGGGATGTCTCAGCCAAGAACCCAGAAAAGCAGAGGAAAATTTATTTTTCTTCCCTCTACATAGCAATAAGCTATACCAAAAACCTAGGTGTGTAGTAGGCTATACCATTTAAATTTGTATAAATGCACTCTCTGATGTTTGCATGACAACAAAATCTTCTAACGATGCATTTCTCAGAATATATTCCCTTAGTTAATTGGTGCATGACTGTAATATTTTCAGACTGACTATATGTTGAAATGATATAATTGAAGATATATTGGAATTAAACTTAAAAATAAAAGGCTAACATGACAGGCATCAAGTTTTTGAGATCCAGAAGAATAGCTCTCCAGGAATCAGTGATTCAGGCAGAAACCCAAATAGTGTTCCAATTATGAGGTGAAGGCAAGGGGTATTTATGACAAAAGGCAAGGGAACAATTATATGAGTAGAAGGAAGGATTTTTTAAAAAATATTTCATTTATTTATTTCCAGACAGAGGAAAATGAAAGGAGAAATAGAAAAAGGGAAACATCAGTGTGTGGTTGCCTCTCGCACACCCCCAACTGGGGACCCAGCCCACAACCCAAGTGTGTGCCCTGACTGGGAACCGAACCAGTAACCATTTGGTTTGCAGGCCCGCACTGAATCCACTGAGACACACCAGCCAGGGCAGGAAGGCCTTTTTGTGCATGTTTTGTTAAGGGAGAAATTTCTATAAATTCAGACAAGCTAACATAATAATGCTAATTAAAAGAATATTTAGTCCAGTAGTCACAACAAACAATTGTTTGAAATATAATGCTGCTTTTGGTCCAGTTCAAAGCAGTTCTTGGATGGTAGCTCCAACCCCACTTTAAAGTGTCTCCAGCCCTGACTGGTGTGGTTCACTGGACTGAGCATGGGTCTGTGAATCAAAGAGTTGCCGGTTCAATTCCCAGTCAGGGCACATGCCTGGGTTGTGGGCCAGGTCCCCAGTTGGGGGTGTGTGAGGGGCAACCGATTGATGTAGCTCTCATACATTGATGTTTCTCTCCCTCTGTTTCTCCCTCTTTTCCCTTCTGTCTAAAAATAAATAAATCAAATCTTTAAAAAATAATGTCTCCATTTATATTATTTTTCCATTGGTTAAATGAAATGTGGATTAAAAATGGGAGGTTCTATGGAAAGTAACTTCACTGGGTGATCTGATTATAAGTTTCTAACTGGGCAGATCATGGCGGGTAGTCATGCCCCAGGCCTATAATTTCTTTATTATTTATTTATTTTTATCCTGACCAGAGGACATTTTTTCATTGCTTTTAGAGAGGGAGGAAGGGAAAGAGAGAGCGAGAAAGAGAGGCACAATGTGAGAGAGAAACATAGATTGATTGCCTTCTAGTACATGCCCCGACTGGTGATCAGGCCCACAATCTGGTCATGCGCCCTCACCAGGAATAGAACCTGTGACCTTTCAGACCATGGATGATGCTCCAATCAACTAAGCCACGCTGGCCATGGCAATAACTTCTTTAGTGAAAGGTAAGCCAGCTCTGTCCATTGTTCTTGTGCATCTAAGTTAACACACCTTTGAAATGCCAGAAGTAATACCCCTCAAAAAGAGTGTTAACCCTCAAGACAGCACATACTCTTAAGTATCTTGTAATTCAACCCCCACCCTGCTTTCTCTAAGCTTCCATGTACATTCCCTCTTTAATTTCAAATGCATAAAAGAAGCTGCAAAACTGTTATACTCTCTCTTCCTGGGCATTGCCTACAGAGATGGTTGCCATCTCCTACTCAGCACCATGGCTGCCCTCAGACCCCTCATGAAACCCAAGATTGTCAAAAAGAATATCAAAAGATAGAAGAGGAACCTAATAAAGACTCCAGCAGTAAAATACCTCGGGATAATGCTTTGAATTCCCTAAATTAGCCTGGAACTACATTCCACTTCTCACAAAAGAGAGCAACAGAGCCCAAGAAGCCAATTTCAGGAAATGGAGTCAGTTGCATTAGAAAACAGCTTTCTACTGAAGTGGGGTTATCGAAGCCATCAAACTCTTAATTAAGAAAAAGCATGAAATTATTTGGCTTTATCTCACCAGGGAAGAAACAGCATGGTGCTATTTGTAACAATATAGGTACACCCAATAAACTTTTTCTGTGATTGTTAAGAATGCTATATTTAGGGACAACATAAACCAGTTGTCCTCAAGATGAAAGTAATAAATGGTCATCCAAATAAAAAAAGAATATCAAGAAGTCCATCTGGCACCAGTCGGACTGATATGTCCAAATTAATAAGAACTGGCAGAAACCCAGAGGCATTTACAAAAGGGTACAAAGAATATTCAAGGGCCAGATCTTGATGCTCAACCTTGGTTATGGGAGCAACAAGAAAACAAAGTACATGCCGCTCAATGGCTTTTGGAATTTCCTGTTCCACAATGTCAAGGAGCTTGAAGTGCTGCTTATGTGTGACAAATCTTACTGTGCTGAGATTGCTCACAATGTCTCCTCAAAGAAGCGCAAGGCCACTGTGAAAAGAGTTGCCCAGCTGACCACCAGTGTCACCAATCCCAATGCCAGGCTGCACAGTGAATAAAATGAATGGACAGTTTCTGTACACGTTGTGTTTGTGTTAAAAAAAAAACCATAAAATTCTGCCAGAAGATCCCACTGTTATTCTCCAGAGTGTTTGGAAGATTTTGCTGTTACTGGACAGGGTCTGGACCCAGAGTGGGTCTGCCTCAGGTCTCCCAGTAGTAGGTGGGTTCTTGACTTTATGCAGGGAAGACTTCACAACACAAGTCCATGGATTTTTATAATATGTTTATTAAAGCTGGGGACAGTGAAACAAAGGAAGGGCTTCAGGTAGAAGAAGCAACAGGAGAGAGAAAGACAAAAAGGGGGCCTTAGACGCAGGTTCAGGGGGTTAGCCCAGGACAAGCTGCTGCTGCCCGCTGCTCTCCTGGTTGCAAGTCTTGTGGGGATCCTTAGAGTCTAGGAGGAAGAGATCAGAGATACAAGATGTGGGCAGGCTGCTGTAGCAAGAACAAGGCATGCCCTGACTGGTGTAGCTCAGTGGATTGAGTGTGGACTGCGAACCAAAGGGTCACCAGTTCGATTCCCAGTCAGGGCACATGCCTGGGTTGCAGGCTGGGTCCCCAGTGGGGGCCAAGTGAGAGGCAACCACACACTGATGTTTCCTTCCAAAAAAAAGAACAAGGCATGGATCCTTTATCTTGAAGCATTTTATCTTTTTCTGGCTGGCTGGAATCCTAGGGGAGGGCCTTAATAGAATATGTATTAGTTTTTCACGTGTGTTCTTCGATATATTTATTCATTAAAATGTGCATATAGAGGGGTCAGGATTTATTTTCTGAATAGTTTTAGTCATATTGACAAAGAACATCATCAAGAACATCACTGAAGAGGGACCAGGACTAAGGCCATTCTGTCCTGGGATGGTCTGGAAAGTGTAAACCATTTGTTCCTAAGTGTCTTTGGTTAGGGAAGATAAAACCTTGTGATTCATTAGCTGGCTGTAAATTGCTCAAATCATTTGGCTTTCTTTAATTATTTTCCATCAGTTTTCCTTACTTCACTTGTGAAGGAATTTCCCTAGCTTCTTACTATCCTGCCTCATTACTCCCTGGCATATGTTGTCAGTTTGGCTCAAATAAACTTATAAAAATTCTCTACAGGTTTGGATGTTTCTTCCATCAACAGAAATATATGTATTTGCACTAATTGGCACCTCCCCACAGCTTCTGGCCTCCACCATTCTACTTTTTGTTTTTATCAAATGAATATACTCTTAGAAATAATTTCATGCCTTGGCTGGTGTAGCTCAGTGGTTGAGTGCCCCCCTGTGAACCAAAGGGTCGCCAGTTCGATTCCAAGTCAGGGCACATGCCTGGCTTGTGGGCCAGGTCCCCAGTAGGGGGCATGCAAGAGGCAACCACAGATTAATGTTTCTCTCCCTCTCTTCCTCTCTCCCCCTCTGTCTAAAAATAAATAAATAAAATATTTTTAAAAAGTAATAATTTCACTTGTTTCTTTTTACTTCTTATGAAGTGGCTACAAGAAAATTTAAAATTCTTCATGTGGTTTGCATTATATTTCTATCAGATGGTGCTGGTCTTGGCAGGGCCTGACAGTGAGGCCTAAATCAGGTTGGACATAATCATGGTTTACAAAATTCTAAATCCAGTTATAAAGTCACATGTCAAAATATCAAAATATCATTATATAAAATAGTATATTGATAACTATATGAACCACAAACCCTAAATTATATTAAAAATAATAAGAAACAGATGGGGAAAGGCATAATGATGAAGTGTATGTTAGATTCCTTCTAACAGATGAGACTCAAATTTCAAGATACATATGTTTCACATCCTAATAATATTCTGGATCAGAATTTGATGTGCACTGGATCGGGTGAAGACAGAGGTCCTGGCGGAGTCTAAACCAATGGCACTAAGTGTCAGGTCAGCTTGGAACACAGAGCAGAAATATCAGCCAAAGTGAGTTAGGGAGAGGAGGGAAAATGACCAAAGTTGACCTGACACTGGGTCCCCTTCTCCCAGCCACCTGTCTAGCAGCTGAAGGCAGGGGTTGAATTTGTAACAGGAAGTGTTAAAGCTAGAGGTCCAGCCCTTCCCTTCCAGCTTCTCCATCACTGCCAAGTCCTGACTCATCTCTCCATTTATTTCAGTCACGGTGACAAATTGCAAGTGGAATGTAGAGTGCTGAGAACACAGGACGAAAGGATCTGACTAAGGAGAAAGGAAGTGAGGTGAATGGAATAGGAGTGGCTTCTTTTCCTCACCTCCACTCCCCCAGTTTATTTCGCAGCCACTTCTGCCCCATCCCCAAGAAAGCACAGGCTTAGTAGGCAGGTGTCCTCTGGGCAAAAAGGTGGTTCTTTCAGCAGCTTGGTCCGAAGTTATGTCGCAGTCCCTCTGTAGCCAGAGCTATAAATCAGGTCCCATGCACAGCATGAGACCACTCATTGCCTTCTCAATTGAGTTGGAAGGATGAAGACAAAGTTCCCCTTCCTACTTGGACAGACCATGCCAAGTTTGTCCTCCTGCACCCACCTGGGGAGCTTTGGGTCAGGGCTGCATTTGAATTCTTCACCTGCCACCCTGTGCCCAATATACTCAAGTGAAATTTATTTTATGGGCCCATAGCCTGGGAAGTGCCTGTAGAGAACTATAAAGTATATTATACACTTTGAAATTTTAAAATATGTATTTTGAAATCTGGCTTAAAAAACCCTTGCTTGGGACTTCCAGCCAAGATGGAGGCATAGGCAGACACGCTGTGCCTTCTCGCACAACCAAAAGACAGAAAACAATAATTTAAAAACAAAAAACAACCAGAACTGACAGAAAATCGAACTTTACGGAAGTCTGACAACCAAAGAGTTAAAAGACAAGTTCATCCAGACCGGTAAGTGGGGCGGAGCAAGGCGTGCGGCCAGACAGCGGTTTGTGAAGCCAGGTGCGCAATGCTTAAACAGGCTGGGGGACCGTGGCTGGCGGACCCAGACCCAGCAACCAAGGCTGGTGGAGAGGACAGTCCCACATTCACACACAGATAAACCAGGAGAAAAAGTTGAGGAGCGAAGCAGACTGCGCAGCCCAGGGGCCCAGCGTGGGGATATAAAACCTCAAACCACCGATTGAAAACACATGTGGGGGTTGAGGCGGCAGCGGGAGGAACTCCCAACCTCACAGGAGAGTTTCTTGGAGAGACACACAGAGTCCTAGAACGTGCACAAGCCCGCCCATGTGAGAATCAGCACCAGAAGGGGCCAATTTGCTTGTGGGTAGCAAGCGGAGCAAGCACCATAGTGCCTTCTCAGACCCCTTCCCCACAGACAACGTTACATCGCAGAGATGTGGGTTGCTCCGCCCTGATGTACACCTAATGCTCCACCCCCTTAACGTAACAGGCGTTCAAAGAGAAAAAAATGGCCCAAATGAAAGAGCAGATCAAAACTCCAGAAAAAATACAACTAAGCCACAAAGAGATAGCCAAACTATCAGATGCACAGTTCTAAACACTGGTAATCAGGATGCTCACAGAATTGGTTGAATTTGGTCACAAATTAGATGAAAAAATGAAGGCTATGCTAAATGAAATGAGGGGAAATGTGCAGGGAACCAATAGGGATGGGAAGGAAGCTGGGACTCAAATCAATGGTGTGGACCACAAGGAAGAAAAAAACATTCAACCAGAAAAGAATGAAGAAACAAGAATTCAAAAAAATGAGGAGATGGTTAGGAGTCTCCAGATATCTTTAAATGTTCCAACATCTGAATTATAGGGGTGCCAGAAGGAGAAGAGGAAGACCAAGGGATTGAAAATTTATCTGAACAAATAATGAAAGAGAACTTCCCCAATCTGGCAAAGGAAATAGACTTCTAGAAAGTCCAGGAAACTCAGAGAGTCCCAAAGAAGTTGAACCCAAAGAGGAACACACCAAGACACATCATAATGACATTACCCAAGTTTAAAAATAAGGAGAGAATCTTAGAAGCAGCGAGAGAAAAGGAGACAATCACCTACAAAGGAGTTCCCATAAGACTGTCAGCTGATTTCTCAAAAGAAACCTTGCAGGCAAGAAGGGGCTGGAGAGGAATATTCCAAGTCATGAAAGGCAAGGACCTACATAGAAGAATACTCTATCCAGCTAAACTCTCATTTAGAATGGAAGAGCAGATAAAGTGTTTCTCAGATAAGGTCAAGTTCAAGGAGTTCATCATCACTCAGCCTTTATTATATGAAATGTTAAAGGAATTTATATAAGACATGGAGGATTATCAAAAGGGGAGTGGGAGAGGGAGAGGGGGGAAAAGGTACAGAGAATAAGTAGCATAAACGGTAGGTAGAAAATAGACAGGGGGA
>PVJI01008329.1:8245-24582 GCA_004026765.1 Micronycteris hirsuta | reverse complement strand
TAGTATAGGAAACACAGAAGCCAATGAACTTATGTGTATGACCTATGGACAAGAACTAAAGGGGGGGAAGTGTGGGGGCAGTATGCAGGGTGGAGGGGAATAAAGGGGGGCTAATGGGACAACTGTAATAGCTTAATCAAGAAAATATTTTTAAAAATAAAAAAAATTATAAAAAATCTTGCTTGTCAGTTTGCAAATATTTTAACTTACAATGGTGAGCATTTAATGTGCATTGTATTCCACAAAGATGTACTGAATACTAGATGTGTATCCAGCACATATTACCTCTGATTTTTTTACTTCAATCTCATCTCTTATGCCAAAGCCTCTGGACCCACGGTGATACACCAGGTGCTCTGCATTCCCTGTTAGGGCTTAGGTCCCCGAGGCTCAAGGGCACGTATTGCCCTGAACACCACCAGCAATGTGAGGAGGATTTGAGAATGGAAAGCTGCCTTCTTTGTCTGATACATAAACCTATGGGGAAAATTGCAATTACCAGAAAACTAAATTGGGGCCAAAATGTGTATGCTTCTAATGCCGTGCGTGGATAGATTTCTTCAATTCATTGGATCAGTTGAGAGATTCTTAAGTATTTTGAGCAGAGAAATATTAAGAGATTATTTCAAGAAGCCTGTGGAGTAAGATTTGGGGTTGGTGTATGTGTGTGGGGGTATCTAAAGGATAAGGAATATCTGGGCACAGGGGAAGGAGAGCAGACAACTTCTGGTTTCAGAGTTGTGTAGGGTCTACACTCAAGAGCCTGGGAGATAGCTAATGTGGTGTCACTGATGAACTCAAGCCCTGTTCACGCTCCCCCTCCTGCCCAGCCACAGCCCAGAATGCAGCTTGCTTCTTTTAATTGTAAAAAGAGAAGGCTACATTTCATTTTAGAATGAATTTATACATCCACGATAAACGTGAAAGGTGTGGAAAAACATTGCCACACCTGTAGAAAACAGTGATTCATATTTGGGGGGAGTTTTTGCCATCATTACTTTTCTGTGTGTAGTTAACATTTTTACACAGATATCCATGTGGAGCTTGCATTTTTCACTTCAATATTATAGGAAAATCATTTCCCATGATGTTACACAGTCTTGATAAACAGTATTTTAAAATGGTTTCATATTTTTAGAGAGACCATCTACTCGGGTTTCCTTAATTTGTTATTCCCCAACTAACGTTTCCAATGCTTCCTTTTTTCACAAATAAAGCTTGAATAAATACCTTTATAATACACACGCACACTTTCTATTTATCATCTAGGAAAAGAAGATGAATATGGACAAAAAGATGGTGAAGCTAGACAAGAAGATGGAGGATCTTGGGGAGGAGGGCTACTCATTCACGCTAAGGACCCAGGTCCGGGTCCGGGCTGGGGGGCGGGGCCTAGAGTGAATTGACCTGTCACCAATGCCGTGGTTGCAGAACGGGGCGGAGCAGCCCCAAGTCCGAAGGCTGGGACAGCCCTCCACACTGCGGAAAACCCGGCGGGCGCTTTGCCGCATTGCCGCTTGGCCTTGGCCTCAGGCGGTCTCTGGCGCCTCCTGCCGTTCACACTGTAAACCTGCAAGGGGCGGCTGCTCTTGTTCTCTTTCCCTTTTCCGCCTCCTCCTCCATCTTGCTTGTTCATTGCTTTTTCCTACCCCCTCCCCCCAGCCCTTTTCTAGTCGTCCGCTTGTCAGTTTAGGGGTCTCAACCGTAGAAGCCCGTTACAGAACTAGCAACAATCATTGGACCCAGGGGAAGAAGCAGGCCAAAAGGAGGTCTGGTCGGGCGAGACGGCCGGTGACTTGGCCAGGACCCAGACTCCCCTTGGCGCTGCGACGCTATAGGGGCTAATCTTGAGCCAGGACTACTTGCCCCACGAGCTGTGAGCCCCTTCTTGCAGTTCCTGGTTCTCTGTGGTCCCGGGAGGAGGTGCCAGAAAGGACAGAACTTGAGGTGTGATGCAGACTGCAAATCCCTAGCACCTTGTAGCCCCCTCTTGCGGTCAGAGAGCAGAGGAAGTGAGACTGGAAGGCCCGGGCCTGAGGTCTCCGGGAATGAGGGACCTGCCATGGGACCTGCCATTGGCAAACAAAACCAGAGCTCAGCAGTAGTTAAAGTTGCAAACCAGATTTTATTCAGGACTATTGCAATAGGAGAAAACAGACCTCAGTATGGAACTGGGTTCAATTCTGAATACAACACGGGAAGGTAGCAACTTACAGGGAAGGCGGGGGCCGTGTCAGTGGATGGAAAATTACTAAGAGGGAACATCAAGGTTAAAGGGGACTCTGGCTAAACCGACCTAAAATGATCCTTGCTGAAGACAGGCCAGGGTAATCAGACATCACCTGAGAATGTGGAGGAGGAACCCAATCAAGTATGGAGGATGGGGGTTCTACCTAAACTGATTTAGCAGGAGTCTTGCCAAAATTGCACAATGCAGAGAGGAACACAGAAGCTCAAAAGTTGAGGCCTAGTTGAGAAGTTCAGGGGAGCCAGAGTAGAGCTTGGTCAAGGAAAGATCTTTGTCACTACTCCCTGGCCAAAAACTCTAGAAATGTTTCATGGTGACACTTCAAGACAACAGGACAATTGTTCAGGAGTAGGCAGGGCAGGGAGCTTGTGGGGGACAGTAAGCAGCCACCTCTCTGTGCCCTTTGTAGGTCTCTAGAGCTCAGGCTACCTGGGATTGACACTCCCCTTCCCCAATTCAAAATCACCTCAAATCTTAACCCGGCTCCCAGCCTGTAGGCCTTCTCTTGGTTTAGCCCCTAGGCTGTCATTGCAAAGGGGGCCATGAGGGATCTCAGTGACCTTACACAAACCCAGTGTCAAATCACCCCAAGTGGAGTTCATTTACCATCCTCTCTTTCTGAGAATATCCACTTACATGTTCCTGTGTACCTTTTGTGGTTGGACCAAGCTATCCCTCCTGCTGTCACAGACCAGGGACCAGATAGCCTGACCCAAGACACATAAGAATGTTTTCCAGGCAAGGGGACAACTCCAAGCACCCAGATATGAAGGTTGATTCCAGAATCTAGCCAGCTGCTGCCCCAGAGACCCGACAGACTGTCCAACTGCAGACAGTTCACCAAGAGGGCTGCCTGGAGGAGGAGGAGGGCTGCAAACACTAGAGCCGAGTGACTTAGCCTGGACAATGATTCATTCACATAACATAGATCTAAGAGCTTAGATATGTGACTGAACCTCACAAAACCTTAAGCTCTACTCACATTTGTCTATTTCTTCTTCTATCCCCACATTCACGAAGTATTTGTAGAGCTCTCAGGCAGTTGGGATACAAAGGGGAATTAGAAGGAGCTCAGAGGAAGAAGGAAGAAAGGTGACAGTGTGGCCAAGTGTAATCAGGGAGAGCATGTGGAGAGGGAGCTGGGAAGAATTTGTCAAGAAGGGACCAGAAAAAGCTGCTCCCATGAAGTTACCTTAGAACTAAGCTATGGGATGTAAGAAAGAATTTACCAAATTGACAGAGAGGATGTGGGCTCTCATGGCAAAGAAAACAGGTGCCCAGTGGCCCTAAGTTCCAGCTGTCACATCCCAAGGCTTCCCCACAGCAAGGGAGGTGGGTGAAGAAGGCAGCAGCCAGAGTATGGAGGACAATGTAGGGAGAGGAATTGTGTCAGAGTAGTGTTGGGCAGGTGTCTGACCACTGGCAGTGTGGAGGAGGTATCTGGGGGGAGTAAGAATGGAAGTGGGGAGTTAGGACTGGTGTTGGACCTTGAACTCAGTAGCCTGAAAAACATAGACCTTTTTGCCTTTAGAAGACTGCTTTTCACCATGTTTTCCCCCTCATTGGTTGCAACCAATGACAATTCTTAAATATTCCAGTGCTCCCAGAATCTGAAGATGAGTCATTTGTTAGGATTTCTGCACAAGTATTTGGCCCAAGCCATGTGTGAATCAAGTTGATGTTCTTTCTTTAAAGACATATTTCCACTCCGGCTGGTATAGCTCAGTGGATTGGAAGGATCACCAGTTCAGTTCCCAGTCAGGGCACATGCCTGGGTTGCGGACCAGGTCCCCAGTAGGGGGAGCACAAAAGGCAACCACACATTGATGTTTCTTTCCCTCTCTTTCTCTCTCCCTTCTCCTCAATAAATAAATAAATAAATAAATAAATAAATAAATAAATAAAACCTTTAAAAAATAAAAATATGTCTTTCTTCAGAACAGGCTGGTAACTCCTCAGAGTTCTGCCTGTTGGTTTGGGGCTCTCATCTGTTCAGTGACCCATATGTCTCCAGCTTCCTGATACTGCCAAATGGAGAGTATCTTTCTCGTTTTTTCTCTGCCTCAAATCCCAGCCAGGTCCTGGGTAACTGGGACTGTGGATGGGGCAGGCAACTGCAGGGAGCAGGGTGGCATCTCCAGTCTCTGCTTTTCCTCAGAACTGGAGGCATTTCTTTGTAACAAGGTGGAGCCCACTCTCCCTGACAGTGACTTTCTTTCCTGCATGTCTTTAACTGATGTCAAAGGTCACAGCAAGCCCTGACTGGAGTACTGCCCTGACTGATGTAGCTCAGCAGGTGGATGTCATCCTGCAAACTGAAGGGTTGCAGGTTCAATCCCTGGTCAGGGCACATGCCTGAGTTTCAGGCCAGGTCCTCTGTTGAGGGCGTGTTAGAGGTAGGCCCATCAATGTTTTTCTCGAACGTCAATGTTTTTCTCCCTCTCTTACCCCTCCTTCCCTTCTCTCTAAAAATAAATAAATGAAATCTTTTTTGAAAGGTCACAACAAGGTATAAGGGAGGAAAGAACAGTAATAGTGAAGGGGCAGGGACTGACAGGCACTCAAGAGCTCCCTCATGGCCTTTGATCCAGACATTAGGTACCAAGCCTGTCACTTGTTGATGGTTTTTGCTATCATTGCTGTGTTTGAACAAAGTTTGAAATATTTTGACGTTGTCTATAAAGACAAATAAACAAAATAAAACAAAAATCTGAAGCATAGAGAACAGTTTAGGAAATGAAAATCATACTCCATGTGTGAGGGGATGAAGACTTGAATTAAGGCAGGAAGTCTGTGGAAGCAGATACACATACTCCCTTTGCAAGCTTCTTGTGAACTTGAAATTAGATTAGCTAGATGAAAACAGCTAGCATGGAGCCTGGTGGCACACAGCAGGTGTCAAATAAATGCTAGTTTGCTTCTCCTTCCCTCCTTGGGGCATATTATATCCAAATGCAGGCCTGTGAGTGCTCTCTGTGGGTGCAGGCCAGGAGGTAAGCCTCGTTTCGGTTCCTGACACTTCAGCAAGGTCTCAGAGGGGTACCACGCTCTTGTAGCCTCTGGGAAAGGCTTCTGGAAGAGAAGAACAGGAAGTGAACTAGTTAGCCAGGCTCATACACCCTTCCCAAGCAGCCTTCCTTTCAAGCTAGTCATGCCATTTGCCTTCTGCCATTCAAAGGCTCCTTCTGAGGGTGGGGAATGCTGTGTGGACCTCTGCTTGGCCTTTGAGAGCTTTTGAGACTCCCACCATCCTAAACCCATGGCCCTACCTTGGCAGCTTTCCAACTACTTGTTCATCTTGAATTCACCCAACCAACCATCTACTCTTGCCAGAAAAAAAGTCTCACTCTAGTCTCAGGTTTTACAACACAGGGAGTGAAATGGATGTCAGGAAGGAGGCAGAGGCTGTAATATCCCACTACTCAAGCATTGTCCTGTTAGTCTGGCCATGGTCTTTCACACATCAACTCAACTTTGAGCTATCTATAGGGAATAAGGAGAGATATATCTCTTCCTTCAGAAAGGACAGAAGGAGGGGAGGAAGGAGGATGGATGCATGGAAGGAATGAAGGAAGGAAGGGGTAGAGAAAGATAAAGAATGAGACCTAAAGTCAAGATTTGGAAGGAATAAAAGGAGAGGGAGAGAAGAGGAGGAGGAAGAGAAAAGAGGGGGAGGAGGAGTAGAGAAAAGGGAAGGGGAAAGGAAGGATAAAGAAAGTGAAAGAATGAGGTCTAGAGACAAAGTATCAAAGGAATGAAGAAACAGAAGTGAGAGAGAAAGGAAAGAGGGAAGGAGGAAGGGAGGGAAGAACGGAAGAAAAGAGAAAGAGGGACAGCAGGAACCAGAAAAGGAGGAGGGAAGACAAAGAGAGAGAGATCATTCAGGGGGTACCCAGAGGAGATGGAGGCTGATGGTGGTTCTTAGGTCTCTGACCCAACTCTCCCTTTTGAATTTACCCAAGTGCCTCAGTAACCTCAGCATTTCTTCAGTGAAGTATAAGTGCAGGAGTACCAGAGATTGTCTGAGTCACACTTTCTAGTACAGGGCATCTACCATTCCAAAATTATGGCTTACAATGTAAGAGGGAATGTTTGGGGGTAAAGGTGCATATCTCAGAGACATTTTTTGAAATCTTCACCTGAGGATATGTTTATTGATTTTAGAGGCGGAGGAAGGGAGGGAGGGATAGAGAGAGAGAGAGAGAGAGAGAGAGAGGGAAACACTGACATGAAAGAGAAACATCAGTTGGGCACCTCTTGTACACGCCCTGACCAAGGATCAAACCCACAATATTTTGGTGCACAGGATGCCACTCCGAAAAAATGAGCCACCCAGCCTGGGCTAAACTACTCAGCGCTTATAAACTTAAGATGAAGGCAACGAAAGCACTTTTCTGCCTTACCAATTTAGAGATTTTTATTCCAAAACAACATGTGCCAGAATTTGCAGGTGCTGTGGCTTTTCCCTATTCAAGTAATGCCCTGACACAATACTATTTTGGGTAGTGATTAGTTTAATTGCCTGTTATATGGCATTTTCTTCTTCTACATCTCACTACTTATAAAACTGCAGATATTTAAACAGTACTGAAATTTTTCTTCCACTAAAAGCTTTCACCATTTTCCTGACAAATCCACATAATTTTCAAATATTTCTAGGGCATCTAGTAGGTATTTGGGGGAAAAAACCCTTATTCCTTACACTAAAAGAAAATTCATCTGGATAGAAGCTTTAAATGTTAAAAAAAAAAACTAAAGAAAAAACCTTGCAAGTATGAAATTAAAACAAAAGTGAATATTTTTATTTCTTTTTAAAATATTTACTTTTAGAGTGAAGGGGAGCGAGGGAGAAAGAGAAGGAAAACAACATTGATGCAAGAGGGTAACATGGATTGTTCATCCTTCACAGGCACCCCAACTGCGACCAGACTGGCAACTTAGGTACGTGCCCTGATTGAGGGGCAGGGGGAACTGCGCCCAACCAATGGTGGCTACACTGGTCAGGGTAAGGGTGAATATTTTAATAATTGACAAATCAGATGTCACTAAAGAAAACACCGATAAATTAGGCCTCCGAAAATATAATTTTGTATGCTTCTGAACATTTTGTTATTCTTATAGCAACATAATTTTTTTTAAAAAGATCAGTGAAAGCTTATTCCCCTGCAACTTATATTCACTTGGCAATAAAGTAACGGCATCTTTCCAAGTTAGTCCCTTCATTTTAATGGGCATATAAGTATCTCATTATATGTAATTCTTTTTTATTTTTCTCTTTTGTTAATATCTTAACTGGGAGAAGCAGAGAGTAAGACTACATCAATACTTCAAATGCATAGACATTCTTATCAAAGGGTTTCCAAACACCTAATCCAATGGTTTCTTTGTCCCTGCTCCTTTGTGTGGCTGGAGATAAGTGATTCTGAGAAAATCCCCACTGATTCATAGGTGGATATGAAGTTTAATATTTTTTAAAATAATAGTAATTAAGATTCTGAAGGCAATAAAGTTATGGATATTGAAAATTACATAGATTTGCTTTCCAGAGTGATGATAAAAATGCATCGTTTTAGTAGTTAACTTCATTGATTTATTATTTTTTGTAATTTTAAAAATTAGGCTTAACATTTCAGATACTGCTAATAAGGGGACAGGAAACATGAGCTTTCTAACTTCATGATCTAAGTATCTTCCAAGCAGTTTCCAAATTTTATACAAAATCAAATGAATACTTAATTGTTTTCTTCGGTTCTCAAATTTTTCCCCCTACATTCTCCATGGCTTCTTTCCAGAAAATCCCCTGAATAGAATTTTGCACACAGCCTAGCAGAGGGCCCTGTGTTCTGAGCCACAATCACTAACATAGAAGACACTGCAGCTGCCAGTTAGGAAATCAGGAAAGGAGGGCTCCTAACCTCCCACACTCCACCCACAGGGCTATCAGGTTCCAGTTACAGCTGTTCAACTAACAACAGATGGCGTCTGCATTTCCTTTTAATCTAGGAGGCAGAATAAATGGTTTCTAAGAATAACTAGCAGCTTGGGAAAATATCCCATTATGTAATTACCATGCAAGCATTTCATATTGCAGCTTTTATTCCCCTAAGATTCCTATTCTCATTTAAAAGTGCATCTCAAAGATATGCATACATGTAACATAAATGCTCAGGAAAAATACATTAAACAGAAATACATCACAATGATAAACAATGGTTGTTACTGCAGAGATTATGGCTGATTTTGCTGCATTCTTTTATTTCCCAGATTTTACAATTAGGATAGTTGTTTTGTTTTGAATATCCCTTTGTTTATTGGTTTTTTATTTCTTGAATATTCCATTTTCAAAGAAAAAAATATAGAAGAATGAAAAGGCAAGAGACAGGAAGTAAATACATGCTTATCAAAAAGATTCAAGACATTTGGACCAATTTTTAAAAATCTTTCTTAAAAGAATTTTTAGAACAGTATAAAATAACATACATGAAAATGACTTGTTTTAGCCTTTACATAATTGGTCATTTTTATCCTTTCAGCAAAAAAGTGGAAGAATCCACTTATGTGCAGAAGGCATGGATCTCTTTTCCAGAAACAAATTTTAAAAACTGCACCATGAAATGCTGTTGTTTTTATCTGGATTTCAAGGAGAGAGAAAAAACCTTCTCTGATGGTTTTCTGTCATTAAAGTGTATTTTGAATTAAAGGATTATTTAGTCATTTATTCCACAAATATTTAGAGATTCCTTTTACGTGCCAGGTACTTTTCACACCATAAACTACTCTCTCCCTGCCCTACCCCCAAAAAGTTTCCCTGTCTAATCTAGATCACAAAAGCTTCTAGCACTGTTACTAACTTCATCCCCTCTAGGTAGATCCTCTGTCTCCCAATCCCAGCTGTCACTTGGCTAAACCCCCCTTCATTCTTTAGTTCTCCAAGAATTCTTCAGGGACACCTTCTCATCTCCCCCCACTGCAACTGGCTTCTGCTCTCTGGGGGCATTTGCTTCCTCAGTACCCTTGGAAGGGCATCCTCATCACACCCTTTGCAGATACCAGGTCTTCTGCTCAACTGTGGCACCAGGAAGGAAGGGCCAGGGAACTTTAGAGCGAAACTTGCTGACTTGGAAGTCCCATATATGTATAAGTGGATTGTACTTACAGAATAATCTCACTCCATGCATATAACATTTTTAGCAAAAGTTTTATCTTTGCCTTGAGCAACCCTTGTGCATTGTTTTTGTGCATCTAGGTTAACACACCTTTAAAATAAGCATAACCAACCTCAAAAAAGCACATAATCTTGTTCACTCTCCTGTAATCCAGTCCCCACCTTGCTTTCTTCCACCCTCATGTAATATTCCTTACACTCCCTTCTTAATTTCAAAAGCATACAGGAAACTGCAAAATTCTCATTCTTGGAAGCATTTGAAATCTTGCTTCCAGGCAATTTTCATCAGTTTGGCTTAAAAATTTTATTATAAAGATTCTTTACAGACTTGGGCATTTAAAATAGTGATTAGATAATAGGAGACCATAGGCAGAAATTTACCACCCCAAAGGTATGTGTTTACCTTTCAAATTAAGATGGAACCCAGAGCAAGTTATTTACATTCCAGTAGATTTTGAAGGACTAGGATCAAATGTAATGGGTTTTCCTTCTCTCTCTCTCTCTTTCCCCACCTCTCTCTCTCTCTCTCTCTCTCTCTCTCTCTCTCTCTCTCTCTCTCAGAAGGGAAGAGAGTGGACAGCTGTCTTATTCCAGTATAAACTCCCAGAATCTTAATTTTGCTGCTCCTCTCTTCTAGTCTAACCCCTGTACATGCAGGCCAGTCCATCTGTCTCTTACTGAATTGCCCCAAAAGGAGGAAGAATTGGGACAAAGGAAAACTGATGTAGTTATTCCTGTAAGTAATAATAACTTGATTTGAAATCTTATGTTTACTTTTAGTACAATATGAATAAGTACAGGTATTAAAAGTTTATCAGCTAGCCCTGACCAGTGTAGCTCAATTGGTTGGGCTTTATCCAGCAAAGCAAAAGGTTGCCAATTTGATTCCTGGTCAGGGCACATGCCTGGGTTGCGGGTTTGGACCTAGTAGGTCGGGTCTTAATGGGAGGAAACCAATGGATGTTCCTCTCACACATCGATGTTTTTCTCCCTCTCTTCCCCTTTCTCTAAAAATAATAATAAAATAAGCAAAATCTTATGTTAAAAGTTTACCAACTACATCAGAGTGTATCTCCTACTAACAAGGACATCTCTCACAAAACCACAATTCGGTTATCAAGTTCAAGAAATTGAACATTGATATAAATATTATCTAATCTATGGTCCTTATTTAAATTTTGCCAATTTTCCTAATGACACACTTTAAAGTGTATTCCCATTCAGGATACAATCTAGAATTACACATTGTATTTAATTGTCACATTCTTTTAGGCACTTTTAGTCCAGAGCAGTAGATTTGTCCTAACACTAGTTTTGATCATGTGGTTAAGGTGATGACTGCCAAGTTTTCCTATTGTAAAGTTTTTCTCTTTCTAATAAACCAGTATTTTGTAGGGAGATCCTTTGTGGTGAGTAGGATATTTTGTAGACTCAAACTCCTCCTCTCTCATTTAGTGTTTCACTGATTATTCTCGTGTAAATCAGGAATGGTTGAAAATGGTGATTTTTAACTCTTATTTTTTCTACATTTAATAATTGTATTCTATTGTAAGTCACCTGATATAGATTGAATGTTTTCATCAACCCCAAGTTTATATGTTGAAAACTAATGCCCAAGATGATGGTATTTGGAAGTAGGGCCTTTGGGAGGTGATTAGGTCATGAAGGTGGAGCCCTTGAGAATGGGATAAGATCCCAGAGAGCTCCCTCTCCTCTTCCACCAAGTGAGGACACAAAAAGGTATGGTAAAGGTTACTGGATTTGGTAATTACTGGCTTTAGGAGTCTTAAAACTGTAAGATATAAAGTAATTGTCATGCATAAAACGAGAGAGAGAATAAAGCATTAGGTGATGGGTTGCAGAAAGAATCTCAAATATCCTAAGGCCTAACAGTGCCAATATTGCTCTTCAAAATTAGGATGTGCCATTTCTCATGGGAGCTCCAATTTTCAATGAAAAAAAAATTTTAAAGATTTTATTTACTTATTTTTAGAGAGAGGGGAGGGAGGGAGAAAGACAGGGAGAGAAACATCTATGTGGACTGTTTGCCTCTAGCACATTCCCAACTGGGGACCTGGACTGCAACCCTGATGCCCAGGAATCTAACCCATGACCTTTCGACTCACAGGCTGACGCTCAATCCACTGAGCCGCACCAGCCAGATCTGAAGAAAAACCTTTAAGAGAAACACACTTCTGTGACATTAATAGCTTTGGCACTGTATTTTTTTTTTAGCATCAGTTAAAATTCTTCTGACATCACAATACAAATTACATTATTTTAGGAGCAAGACTTGGAATAAAGGAATGGACACAGGGTTACAGAGCTAGACAAGGCCCTAGTGGGAAAGGCAGGACTAGGTTCCCTCATTCTATCCCTGGTAAGTTTTGCCTCCTCATCCTTGGGACCAAGGAAGGAAGGAAGGAGGTCTGATTCTCCTCTCTTACTCCAACCTCATCTATTCCAGCCTCTACCTGATGGAACCCAATTTATGTCATCTTATTCTACATTAATGCTGTAAGGTATCTTTTTTTCCTTCTGTTTTGGAAAAGGGTTCCTGTGAGAGAGAATACTATTTAGACTGGAAATTTTGTATCATCTATAACAGTGTAAAGGGTTTCAGGTGAGTTCATATTTGTAAATACTAAGAACTTTAGTTTTTAGTGATTTCTCAAGTAAACACTGATAAAAAGACAGTTTGCAGATTTTCTTTCCATGCCATTTGCTAACATCATCTTTGCTCACACGGTTATTGAGAACATGAATCTGAGACAGAACTATGTAATCTAGAGGAAAGAAATGGCCCTAGATCCCCATCCTTGAATGAGAAATATAGTGTATTAGTCTATGGAACTGCTATAACAAAATAACAGACTGAGTGGCCTAAACGACAGAAATTTATTTATCACATTCTGGAGTCTGGAAGTCCATGATTAAGCTGCTGGCAAGGTAGGTTTCATTAACACCTCTTCTCTTGGTTCGTAGGTGGCCATCATATCAATGTGAACATATGACTTCTTCTTTGTGAAGGAAGGAGGAAGGGGGAAGGAGAAGGGGAAAGGGAGGGAGGGTAGGAGAGGGTAAGGGAGAAAGAAAGTGTGTGAGTGCTTTCTAGTAATCTCTCCTAATAAGGGCACTAATCCATCAGATCAAGGACCCACCTTATGACCTCACTTAACCTTCATTACTTTCTTTGAGTCCCCATCTTTAAATACAGCCACAGTGGGAGTTAGGGTTTCAACATCCATATTTTGAGAGGACACAAACATTCAGTCCATGACATGTGGTAAAGATGCCTTCATTCTTTACCATAAATAACAAGCTTAATATACTAGATGCATTTGTTCTCTATAAATATATTGGTAAATTTTTAAAATATTAAAGCTGCAGATGGAATTTTACAGCATGGTAAAAATTATTTTCAGAAGGCCCAGAAAATATTCTCTCTCTGCCTCAAGGTACTTATGTCTCATACAAAATGGCTGATTGACAGAAATATTGTGCCAGAGCATATTGTATACATAGACTATTTCTATATCAAGCATTTAACTGCTAACCTAGACTTAAACCCAGGTATGACAGATAGACCTTCTCAAGAGGAAGAATGCTCAGTGTTAAGACACTTCTTCCAGTGTGAAAAATCACAAAAGTTTCAGGGAAACGGCAGCTTTTAAAAATACTTTAGCCAGCCTTGGCCAGGTGGCACAGTTGGTTGGAATGTTGTCCCATACACCAAAGTGTTGCGGGTTCACTTCCTGGTCAGGGCACATACCTAGGCTTCGGGTTTGATCCTCAGGCATGTATGAGAGGAAACTGACCAGATGTTTCTCTTCTCTCTCTCTCTCTCTCTCTCTCTCTCTCTCTCTCTCTTTCTCTCTCTCCCTCCCTCTGTCTCTCGGTCTCTCTTTCACCTCTCTCAGCTTCTCCTCTTCCCCTCCCTTCTCTCTCTCTAAAATCAATAAACATATCCTTGGGTGAGGATTGAAAAAACATTTAAAAATACTTTGGCAAAAAAAAAAATACTTTGGCCAATCCTGGCTGATGTGGCTCAGTGGATTGAGCATGGACCTGTGAACAGAAAGGCTGCTGGTTGGATTCCTGGTCAGGGCATATGCCTGGGTTTCAGACCAGGTCCCCAGTTGGGGGGGTGTGGGAAGCAACCGATCAACATTTCTCTCACACACTGATGTTTCTCTTCCTGTCTTTAGTAAGACAGGAAGAGAAACATCCCTTTCCCTCTCTCTGAAAAGAAATAAGTAGAAATACTTTGGCCACTTTTGGCTTTCAGCTTGGAGGGTGTAGGTGCAACTTTCTTTCATCGTCCCAAATCTGGGTTCATCTGACACCAGCTGCCTCCACCATGCTACTGAAGTTCGACCCCAATGAGATCAAAGTCCTATACCTGAGGTGCACTGGTGGGGAAGTCAGTGCCACATCTGCCCTGGCCCTCAAGATCAGCCCCCTGGGCCTGTCTCCAAAAAAGGTTGGTGATGACATCACCAAAGCAACCAGTGATTGGAAGGGTCTGAGGATTACAGTGAACCTGGCCATCAGAACAGACAGGCCCAGACTGAAGTAGTGCCTTCTGCCTCTGCCCTGATCATCAAAGCCATCAAAGAACCACCATGAGACAGAAGCAAAAAATAATAATAAGCACAGTGGAAATACCACTTTTTTTGGCAGAGTTTTAAGGTTTTTATTAACGCAAATACAATGTGCACACAATCTGTCTATTCATTTTCTTCACTGTGCAGCCTGGCATTGGGATTGGTGACTCTGATGGCCAGCTGGGATGTTCTTTCCACAATGGTTTTGCGGTTCTTTGAGGAGACGTTGTGAGCAATCCCAGCACAGTAAGATTTGTTGCACATCAGCAGCACTTCAAGCTCCTTGATGTTTTGGACCAGGAACTTTCGAAAACCACTGGGCAGCATGTGCTTTGTTTTCTTGTTGCTCCCATTACCAATGTCGGGCATCAATATCTGGCCCTTGAATCTTCTGCACACCCTATTGTCAATGCCTCTAGGTTTCTGCCAGTTCTGCTTAATCTTCACATAATGGTCTGACTGGACTAATGGTGCCGAATGAACTTCTTGGACCTCTTTTTGACAATCTTGGGTCTCACGAGGGGTCTGAGGGCCACCATGGTGCTGAGAAAGAGATGGCTACCACCTCCGTAGGCAGCGCCAAGGAAGAAGAAGCTGGAAATATCACTTTTGATGAGATTGTCAACATTGCCCAATAGATGCAGCACTGATCTTTAGCTAGAAAACTCTCTGGGACCATTAAAGAGATCCTGGGGACTGCCCAGTCTGTGGGCTGCAATGTCAAAGGCCACCACCCTCATTACATCGTAGATGACATCAACAGTGGTGCAGTAGAATGCCCAGCTAGTTAAGAACTACAAAGGGAAATATTCCAATTAAAGATCATTTGACAACAACAACAAAAAATACTTTGGCCAGAGTTGTATCATTATTTTGGCAAAAGTACCCAGGGGCTTGGTTTTGGGAATTGTGTAAAGTCATTAAGAACAAGAGTAGGTACTTCTGTTTCCAGCCAAGATGGAGTAACAAGGACCAGATAAAACACCTATCTGAAAAAAAAAACGAAAAATCCCAGACAATAAAAATGGAACAGTGTTTTTTATTTATTTATTTTTATTTTATTGTTGTTCAAGTACAGTTTTCTGCCTTACCTTCCCCCCCACCCAGCCATCCCCATCTCCCTCCTGTTTCCATCCCCCAACACCCCTGGTTATTGTCCATGTGTCCTTTATAATTGTTCCTGCAAACCCTTCACCCCTTTCCCCTGAAATTCCCTCCCCTCTCCCCTCTGGTCACTGTCAGCCTGTTCTCAATTTCAGTGTTTTTGGTTATATTTTCCTTGTTTGTTTGTTTTGTTGATTAGATGTCCAGTGTCTTAAAAAACCACTGTTCCTAATCAATGGAACAGTGGTTTTTTAAGATACTGGAAATCAGGCAATGAAGGACAATGATCCTTGAGAAATGGTAAATAAAGAGAGTAAGCCCTGTGATTACCCCCTGCTTTGAGAGAGTTTCCAGGTCCAGGAAAGGGCCAGGAAACTGAGATGAAGCCCAATGGACTCCTTGAGTTGAGGAGCTCTCCTTGTTGAGACATAGTTTTGCAAGAAGTAATCACTGGGGGGAATTTGGAAAAGGATATATGGATCTCCCTGTATTACTATTTTATTTGAATTTCTTTTTTTAATTGATTTTTAGAGAGATAGGGAGAGAGAGACAGAGAGAGAGGGGCAAACATCGATTTGTTGTTCCGCTTATTGATGCATTCATTGGTTGATTCTTGTATGTGTCTGGGATGGAACCCGCAACTTTGGTGTATCAAGACAATGCTCTAACCAACTGAGCTACCCAGCAAGGGCTCTCTGTATTATTTCATACAATTGCATGTGAATCTACAATTATCTGAAAATGAAAGGTTTAATTTTTAAAAAGTTTAACTTTAAAAACAAGAGAAGTAAGGGAGCTCTCAGATATACAAAAGCTGAAAGAATTCATCACCAGCAGACCTGCAAGACAAGAAATGTTAAGAGAAGTCCTTCAGAGAGAAGGCAAATAATACCTGATGGAAATCAAGATCTACACAAAGGACTAAAGACCAGTGAAAGTGATAACTACATAGGTAAATATACAAGATTTTGTATATTTAAATTTTTTTAAATGATAATTGTCCATTTGAGCAAAAAATGTATTATGGGGTTTGTAACATGTAAAAGTATAATATATGACAACAATAGCATAAATCTCAGGAGGAGAGAAATGAAAGTACACTGTTGTTTCTTTTTTTATTGTTGTTCCAGTGTGGTTGTCTCCATTTTCCTCCCACCATCCCCTCCCACCCCACCCACCCCCACCTCCCACCCTATATCGTACCCCGCTTTGG
>PVJI01008328.1:0-71962 GCA_004026765.1 Micronycteris hirsuta | reverse complement strand
TGACATTTAAGTCTATGGAGATACAGGCCATCACACGGAGGTGTAGAGAGAGGGAGATGGTCAGTGCTGAGGGATCTCAGCACCTAGAAGTCAAGCAGAAGAGGAAATAAAAATGACTGAGAAGAAACAGCCAATGAAGTAGGAGAGCAGTGTTTCAGAAGCCAAGAGAAAAAAGACTTTCTACAATGAGTGAGCATCAACTTAACTATTACTGCTGTGGCTCACAGGGAAGTCAGAGAAAAGATGGCCTTGGACTCAGGTTCAGGGGGTTAGCCTGGGACAAGAGGCCACTTCCCATTGCTCCCCTCGTTGCAAGTCTTCTGGGGTCCCTTAAAGTTTAGAAGATGCGCATCTGAGAGGGAAGTAAGGTGTGGACGTGCTTCCAAGAGGGAGCATGCCTTACTTACTCTTTTTAAAATATATATTTATTTATTTTGAGAGGAAAGGGAAAGAAGTGAGAAAGAGAGGGAGAGAAACATCAATGTGTGGTTGCCTCTCACGTGCTCCCTACTGGGGACCTGGCCCACAACCCAGGCATGTTCCCTGACTGGGAATTGAACCAGCAACTCTTTGGTTCACAGGCCAGCACTCAATCCACTTAGCCACACCAGCCATGGCTCTTTATTCTTGTATTATATAATTTTTCCATAGTAAAAACTGTAAACCTACTTTCGTCCAGCCCTGTGTGTGTGTGTGTGTGTGTGTGTGTGTAAACAAAATGTCAGGCTTCCTACTCCTCATTACCCTCCTTTCACCCCCTTTTACACATACTACAATGGCCCCTAATATTCAGGCCTTGGAAGAGCTCAAAAAGGTAGTAAGAGTCATCATTGCTCCTTATCTACCCATAGTCTTCAGATTCATGGGATCCATTTACAAATCCAGAGAGAGAAACCTTTGGTAAATCCTGGTAAGTGTGTAGGTGGAATAGTTTCTTTTTTCTACACAATCCATTTGGCAATAATGGCAGAATAACATAATAATAAGGAGCAGGAGAGCCCTGCTTTCAAATCCTCTATCTAGCAATTACCTGTGTGACTCTGAGCATGTTGCTTTACTTTTCAGCACGCTGGTTCTGCACTTGGTAAGTTAGAATAATATTCATACCTGTCTCTGTATAGTGGTTGTAAGGACTATGCACAGAGAGCACTTGACAGCTTCTAGCCACACAGTTAGGGAGACCAGTTCATCCTGATTTTCCCTGGACTGTCCCAGTTTTAGCAATGAAGTTCCACATCTTAGGAACTCCCTTCAGTCCCGGGCAAATCTGGGATGGTTGGCCACCCCATGCGCAGTCCATGTCTGTACATTGGTAAGAAAGGCTGCTATATGACCTTAGCCTCTGCTGTCAAAGAGAAGAAACTATATCGCAATTTTAAAAGTGTGTGAGGCTGTTTGGGCCTTGACGTGGTCCTGGTTTCCCAGGTGTTATCATCCACGAAAATTCACTAAGCTGAATATAGGTCAAATAAGAGGTTTATTGTATATAAATCATCCTTTAATAACATTTTAAAAATAAAGGTGAGTAGCTTAGGGAAAAATGCACGTGCTGAGGGTGTGATGGAGGAAGACACTAATACTGCAGTCCTGGCCGTGCCAATATTAAAAGGACCTGATACCTCGCTCTAAAGCTCTGTGCCTGGGAAACAAAGAAGGGAGAAAAATTCACAGGATGAAAGGATTTTCATTGCTGGGCTTCCTCATAAACCTAGACATATTCATGAATTAAACAGGTTAATTTTCTTAACGAAAGACAAGAGAACCGATACTGGAATCAGCCTGCCTGAATCTGAATTCCAGCTTCGCCACTTACTGACTCTGAAACCTTGGGAAAGTTCCTCCAAGCTCTACTTTCCTCTACTGTAAAATGGGGATAATAATCCGACCTACCTTGTAAGATGGCAACTATGATAAAATGTTGTAAAACATTTAGTACAATGCTCGCCTGTTACATGGTGACCACTGAATAAAAATTAGCTATTATTATTGCTAGGGTTTGGAAGGACTAGAGTTTTAGTCTAACCAGATTTACTTCTAATTGTAAACTTATATTTCTATCTAGGTTTATGTTGGTTCCTATATTAACAGTTTCTTATCAGAGGGAGAGACGTACAACATCAAACGACTTACATTTGAGAATTAAAGCACCGAAGATAAAAACTAGAGCCAGTCCAGCAGAAACCCCTGCTCCGATGTAGACGCTTATTCTGGTGGTTGCACTGGAGTCTTGTAACTCATTAGCCGATGTGGATGTTTGCTATGGAAACACAAACAGAACTGTAGCCTCTGGCCAGAAATTGGTTGTGTGCTTAGCCACTTCCTGACTTGTGCATTGGAACATCCTTTTTACAGCATCATGGGAGTACAGGGACCTTAAAACCACCCTGATTGGTTCCCTTCTGAACAAGCCTCAAAACATCTGGAGAAAGGGAGTGCCTTAATCTTTGGAGTTCACAAGGGAATAAAATGTGCCTTTCTGTGCCGTGAGTAAAGGAGGAGCTCTTAGTAGATGGACTTCCCTCTTCCAGAAACAAAAATGGGCTTTAGAGTAGAGTCCTCTTCATTCATGATCCCCTGGTGTTCCAGAAAGTGTCCGAGTAGTCGAAGTTCAGTGTCTTGAAGGGAAACCGCTATTTTCACAGAAAGACAGTGACTTAGAAGCCAGAGCTTTGCAGCCAGACAGTCCTGGTTTCAAATCCAAGCTCCGTCACCAAGAGCTGAGTCATCTTTTAGAGTTGTTGAGAAAATGCAGTGACAAAAATATAAAACACTTGGCACAGGACCTGATATTGACTACATGGTAAATGCTTAATTAATAATAGCTGTTGCCATTGCTGCCATTTGTTTGATTTTTTTTTTTTTTTTTTTTTTTTGATAACTGAAGGTCACACAGAAAAATCCTCTCCTTCTAAAATTTCAGCCCAGGTTCCCCCTTGAAAACCAACAATAGTCAACACTTTTAAAATAAAGAAGTAAAGGGAATTAAACCTATTTGTTCAATAAACATTCCCTGCAGGAGTGCTACACGCAGGGCGTTGCGCACCCGGCATTGCAGGTGCACAAAGGTACGTGGAAGGCAGTGCTTGGTCACAAAGAGAGGAGGGACAAAGACAAAATGCTGAGCCTCGGTGGCGATCACATGAGTAGGAGACTGAGTCAAATGAATGAGGACCCCTGGATAAGTCCCCAAATAATTTTTAAGTCATTGCTCTAAGTATGCTTTCTAGAGGGTTTTCCTTTTACTCTAAGAAGGTCGGGGACACTAAAATCATCATTAATTGTAATATTGCTTTAATTATAATTAGATATATAAATTCTTGGCTTAGAATGTTCCTGACTGGTATCTTGTCATATATAAATAAATAAGTTTAAGCAAAAAATAATCATCTTTTTCCATTGGATTGCACTGGAAGGAAGAAAAAAACATATTTTGGGGAGATGGAGGGTCTCCGAATTCTCCACAGTGGTATGCAGCTGTGAACTTTGAGAAGAGGGACAAAATGCTAATGCTTCTTCTTTCTGGTTTTCCAGCACTTCCTATGTGCCAGGCACTTGCCAGGCCTCACTGCACCCCATGCTTACACCAGGCCTATGTCACAGCAGTTAGAACTGCTGTCGTCAACATGTTAGAGCCAAGGAATCTGAAACTAAGGAGATAAAGGCATTTTTCCCCAAAGAAAGAGTGGTCAGGAAGGAAGGCTAAAGCCATGCTTTATTTTCTCTCAGTTAAACACAATGCTAGTTCACACATATTTAAATAGTTACTTACTGTTTGATTTTTATCACAGAGGGTCTCCAGTGTCTGTGTTTCTACCACAAAGAAGAATAATGGTTAAAAATGTTTTCTTTTATCTGAGTTTTTAAAAAGTCTTAAAGATGCCTAATAATCCTATCTGAAATCAATGAAATCAATTCTACTCCATACTCTTCAAAACAATGAATTGGGAGACCAACAAACTACTGAACACTTACGAATCAACTTTAGGATTTTTTTTACCCGGGTAATGCACCCAGTGCTACGTATGATCTGTGAAGTGGAAATTTCTGCCAGGGAGACCTATGTTGAGTACGCAGTTTGTTATGTCCACAGGTCCTACTGGGTTCTGCAAAATTCCAGCAACACTGATAACACTCAGGCAAGCATTGTATTATAATTAGACTTCAACAGATAATTAACAGAAGTTAATTTTCTTGAAAAAGTTTGGCATTTTCTCAGAGGGAGACAGAGTATTTGCTTGCCTAAAAATGAAAAGAAAAATAACTATAGCTACAAGTTACCAGGAGCAGGCGTCGTGCTAAGCTCTTGAAATATATCATTTAGCATTCAAAACAACTGTCCTAAAGTAGGAACAATTAGCTCCATTACAGATGAAGAAGCTGAGAATTAGGAAATGACTTAAGCAGGTCAGACAGCTTAGTGGATGGCAGAGATCATCTTCCAATTTCAGTCTGCATGCCTTCAGCGCTTTTTTTTTTTAATTTAAGTATACTTAACATACAATATTATATTAGTTGCAGGTGTACAATACAGTCATTCAACATTTATATACCTTACAATGTAATCACCACAACAAGTCTAGCAATCATTTGTCACAGTGGAATTTATCACAATATAATTGATTATATTCCTATTCGCCTTTTTCACCTTCTCCCCATCCTGGCTACCATTCGTTTGATCTCTATTGCTATGAGTCTATTTTTGTTTTGTTTGTTTGTTTGTTTTGGTTTTTTAGATTCTACATATAAGTAAAGCCATAAGGTAATTGTCTTTCTCTGTCCAAGGGAGTTATTTCACTCAGCATAATACCATTTAGGTCCATCCATGGATGTTGCAAATGGCAAGATTTCATTCTTTTTTGTGGCTGAGTAATATTCCTGTGTGTGTGTATGTGTGTGTGTATGTATCTTCTTTATCCATTCAGCTATCAATAGACAGTGAAGTTGCTTCTGCATCTAGGCTATTGTAAATATAAGCATATACTCTGAACGCTGCTGCCTTCAACAACCTTCACATTGGCATTGCCACTACTATTAAGTGCATCACATTGCCCAGCTGCCAGCTCGCCTTCTTTCTTTTCTGTTTATTTATTCATCTGCCTACTGATTCGATGAACATGTACTACACATCTGCTCTGTCAGGCACAGGGGACAGAGCAATGAACAAGAGGGGCACAGGTCCTGCCTGACCTCACAGATACGGCTTTGGGAAGACAAAGGATGCCTACTCGTTCTTTTGATTCAGTCAGAGATTCTGAAACTTCCTAAGTGCCACTGCCACTTTCTGGAGGCCTAAACGTCTAAGCCCTTTAACACAGAACCCCTGGTTTAGCAGACTGTGATTTTAATATCATAGAGCATAGTCTCAGCCTAAAATTATTTTTAAAAAAAACAGAAAGGACAAAGACTACCTTCCAGTCACCCTTGTTTTTATTTCCCAGAAGGAATTTAAAGTATAAAAACCACAATGGTGGAACTGCTAATTAAACACGAATCTTAACCACACACAAGACTTTCTATCGTAAATCCAGTGTCCGCTTCCTATGTTTATTTGGCCTAAAACTGACTTCTCTCTCTCATTCTCCCCTTTTTTACTTTATTGTACAGTGAAAATGATCAACAAACTAGAGCCCTTTTAGATCATCATGGTTTATTTTCACATAGATGCTTGTCAACCAAGACGGTGGAACAGTTGGAGGAAGTGTTAATGTTTTTCCTAGGGAAACCAAGACTCGCCTCTGGTAGAGGCTGCAGTCGGGGCAGGATGCAATCGCATTTATTTATTTATTTATTTACTTTTAGAGAGAGGGCAAGGGAAGGAGAAAGAAAGGGAGAGAGACATTGATGTGTGAGAGATATCCATTGCCTCTCACATGCCTCCAATGGGGGACCTGGCCTACAACCAAGGCATGTGCCCTGACTGGGAATCGAACCTACAACCTTTCAGTTCACAGGCCAGTGCTCAATCTATTGAGCCACACCAGCCAGGGCACAATGGTCTTAAAAGTATGTAAATGTAATAGTTACTACCTAGTATGTATGATGTGCTAGACATGGTGCTTAGAACCTTACATGCAAAATTTCTTTTAGTCTTCACCACAATAGGTAGGTACTATCTTTTCCCATTTTTCAGATGGAAAAACTGAGTCTCAGAGAGGTACTTTGCCCCGAGCACACAACTATTAATTGGCAAACCTAAGATTCAAAGTCCTCCAGAGCTGAGGATTTACCCATGACCCAATCCTACCTCCTTCAGGTGGAAGAGAGATTGCATTTGTTTTGTATTCAAGGTGGATTCAGAAGCTTCCGGGATCCTTGGAACCCTTACTAAGGCCCCACTCCACTTTATAGGAAACATATCAAATGCATCCACATTCCACATTAAGAAGAAGTGCATACGACTCCATATGGATTGACTTGAGGGTAACTGTCATAATGTTACCTAATATAGCTATGCAATTAAATAACATTAATTTGAAATTTTCATTTATTTTCCTATTTTGAGTGTACTTCCTTTTTGTTTGTTTGTTTGTTTCAATATTTTGGGGGGTGTTTGAAAAGCTGAGATAATAGGTACTGTGCCTGTATTCCCTGGTGCAAGAAATGATCCCATAATTTTTTTTTTTTCCTAGAGGCAAGGAACAAACAAGGAAGAACTGAAAGGAAGGAGACCTCTGTTTATGACACAGATGACTCTAAGGAAATGCACTACCTCACGAGAATGTAAGCTCCCCGTTCAGGAATGCGTGTGGGCGCAGAGTGAATGCCTACTTGGTGGTGATGTGATCGAGAACGCTGGAGCACAGGATGGGACAGTGGGCTGAAAGGACCCCTGAAGTCCCTTCTAGGTCTGTGGTTATAGGGTTTTTTAAATATCATAATAGTGTCCTGGCTGGGTAGCTCAGTTGGTCAGAGTACCGTCTAGATATGCCAAGGTTGTGGGTTCAATCCCTGGTGAGAGCACCTACAAGAATCAACCAATGAATGCATAGATAAGTGAAACAACGAACCAATGTTTCTCTCTCTCTCTAAATCAATAAAAATGAAAATAATCAATAAAAATATCTGACATTATTCGATTAGCTCACAACATGGATGATCATCTGTTCCTACCCTATTCGTCTCCTCACTCATTGTATAAGTGATGGTGGCTAACAATCACCAAAGAACCAACAAAGATTAAACCTTTAGAGAGCTGAAGTTAACATCTATGCTAATAACTGATTTTGAATGCTTCCTGTGGGCCAGGTACCATGCTGAGCACGTTGCACACATGATCACTTTCAACCTTTAAAACAATCCTAGGAGGCAGGCACTGGAGAGGTGAGGAACCTGGGCCTCCCAGGGTTTGAGCGACTTTACCGAGGTCATATATCCAGCATGAAGACCTGGCATTACAACCCATGCTCCCTGCCACTGCAGCACTTACCCACCATCTCAATCTGCCTCTGGTTTTCATTGACAATGTTAACAACTAAAATGTATTGAGTATACAGGGATCAGACGCTGGGCTAAGCACTTTAGTCACATTTATTATTTAAATCTCATGAAGTACAATTTATGACATTTTCGAGATTAGAAAATGGGATTTACCTATGTTTGACTTCACTTTACAGGATAAAAAACAGAGCTCCAGAGATTTCCAGAGAGACCAGGTCTCTGGGAAAAAGTATTTAAGATTAACCTTTCCGATCAATGTGACCTGAAGTCTGCTTTTCTGATCCTATCTTCTCTTCCAGAGCAGCATGTAAAAGTCCTTGCTTAATTACTAAAGAATTTAAACAATTCTGGGCTTTATTCCAGTTGGAACGGGTTCAGGGCGTCACCTAATCCAATCCTAAACATGGCCTGAGGCCAAGTCAAGGCAAAACATCACCAATCTAGGAATCACAGAATAACATTGCAATGTAAAGAGCTTTTCATTAAGTTAAATTTACTTAATTTAAAAGTGATGGCAGAGTTTTGCTTTCCTTACTTGGCAAAATATGTAGATCAAAATTCTTGTAGGTGGGAGTCAGGAATTTTACTGGGTCACGAAATCCAAAATTCTCTGGACAGAAGAGAAAGCTGAGATCCAGAGAAGTGAAAGGCATTGGCCCTGGGCCAGGTCTTGATTAACCCAGATCCTAGCCTGGGCTCATTTTTCCCAGAGCAGGTTTATCTCCATCATCTCCCTCACCTGAAATACTACTTCCTGTGTACAAAACAGTCATACCTCCACTCTTAAACTGTTTCCTCATTTTCCCCCAGATTCAAACTCCTCTGAACTCAGAAACCACCCAAAGGCTTCCTCCTACACTCCAGATATAATTACCTGAGCCGTGTCCCTCGGGGGTGGACGCCCTTGGAAAGGCTGTGGTGTAGTCTCTCCATGGGGCCCAGGCAGGGGTGACCTTGGCTAAAGTGAGAAATCAATGCAAGGATGAGGCTTCTCTGAGAGTGGGGAGCTTGTGTCAGGAATCAAAGGAGCAGCAGACAAAACAAGAAACACACAAATAAAGAGGAACACATGCTCAACTTTCAAACCTGGACACCTTCCTTGAGAGGATATCATACATTTAAAATGTTCATTACACATTTGAAGAGCAGTGTTACAGTCATCATTGTCACAGTCTAATTGCTAAGAATAGAACTAATAGCTACACAAATGGCCACACTGATGCTTCTCATAAAACATCTTTGAAAACCATTCCAATGACCTGTATGGTAGGTACTATCATATTTCATAGAGGAGAAAGTCACCGAGTTTAAATAACTTGTCCCAGGATCACACAGCTAGGAAGAGGCAGAGTTGGGGTGGAACTCAGCTCCAGCGGCCACAAAGTACAGGCTCTGTAAATCTGAAACATCCAAGCACATGCACCTCCCCCCCAACCCCCCAGCTCAGTGGGTCTCAATCCTGGCTGCACCTGGGGAAGACTTTGCAAAATCCAAGGGCTCAGGTTCTACCTCCAGAGATGCTGCTTTCTCTGGCGTGTGGGTGGGGTTCAGGCATCTGTAGGTGTTAAAAAGCTCCCCAGGTAAATTGAATGGGCAGTCAGCCTCCCAACCCCTGATCTGAGCCTTTCCTCCCATTTTATAGACCCTATCCATGAGTAGCAATATAGACAGAGGAATTAAAAATGGTTGGTCATTGCTGAAGGGCCTGTAGGTCTCAGGGGTCACCACCAGGGCTGTAACTGGGAAGGCCAGAAGTGAGACCAATCAGTATATTTAACATAATCTACTGGTGAATCTTTTTCATAAGGAAAGCACACAGAAGTCCACTCACCTTGTTTGATGTCCAACCGCAGGTCTAATTTTTTATCATTCATTGGGCCTGGAAATTGGATGCGGCAGCAGTAGGTCCCACTGTCCCCTAAAGTCACATTCTCTATGGTCAAAGACATATCTCCACTTTGCAAATACCCCTTTAGCTGGTATCTACTGGATGCACGATAAGTCACGTGCCTTCCATCAGTGCGGAGAACCTCACCCTGACACTGAAACACAGGACAGGGTCCTCTGCCCCAGCACACAGGCACAAGATCCACAGAGGTGGATGGCGAGTAGTTGCAGGGCAGGTAAGCATTGTGGCCCACTTCGGCTGTGTGTGATCCTTCCAAAGACCCTGAAGAAAGAGAAAAGGAGAGCAAGATGCAGGCAATGAATGAGATTGGTCCACTACAGGTAAAGTGCAAGTAACGCCTTTTATTAATAGAATAAAGAAGAAACCACTGCTGCTATCCTATTTGGAGGAAGATCCACTGAGGCAATCAATAACTCTCAGACTTGAGCGGCATCAGAATCACTGGGAAGTCTGGTTAAAACAGAGATGCCTGGGCTCAATTACTAGAACTACTGATTTAATAGTTCTGGGGCGGGGCATAAAATTTTGTATATCTAACGAGTTCCCTGGAATTGCTGACATGGCTGCTCTTGAAGACCAGTACTCTTGGAGAGAATTGTGGCTCAGTCCTATGAACCCTGCAGGGCAGGGCTGATGGAAATAGTCAGTCATTGTCGGCCAGGAAAACAGCTCACCCATTTGCACTAGTTGTCTGTTCAGCCACAAAGGCACTTACTCTATCCCAATTCTCTCTTCTTCCTCTTTCTTTAAGCACCAGGCACAGAATGAATAAAAATCCTTGCTTGAGTAAGAAACTATCGTATGGCTGTTTTTAGGTTTAAAATTAATTGCCTTTTTAAAAAAATAAACATACATTGTAAAACAAACAACATTAAAAGGTATATGAAAAGGGTAGGCTCCCTCTGCTCTTTCCCATCCCCCAGCTCCCTTCCCAGAGTCTATACATTAAGAGGCATTCGCGTAGCCCCACACCCTGCAACACACACACAAATAGATGGCTACTATATGTATTTTTCTGCTCCTTGCTTTTGTCAATTAGCATTATGAATTAGAGACATTTCATGTCATCATGTGTAGTCAGTTTCACTGTCTGCAGCATAGATATACCACAATTTATTTATTTTTGTCCACTTCCCTGTTCACAGATATTTAGGTTGCTTCCAAACTTTCATGACTGCAAATATTATGACAGCCATCCTTGTATCTTTACCCTGCTTGGACCCAATGGCAAAGGTCCACGCCCAGACTTACTTGTAAGTAGCAGCAGCCACAGCAGGACACAGTCGAAGGGAAGATGTGAAAACATGAGTTCTACAGAAGAAAAGTCCAGGAACGGCTCTGTCGAAGTGCCGTTTGAACTCTCCAACTGCACTGGATACTTCCTTCACCTGCGTGTCTACCCCGCCGTCATGTGAGCCGTGGCCACTTCCCTGAGGGCTAGCCCAGCAGACCAGCAGCACATCAGACTACCAGTCACTCCTCGGTTAGTGCGGCTAAGTGTACCGTCACATCAAAGGAAACTCCAGTTCTCTGCCACGCCACACCACACACATCCTGTGGGGGCTCTGGTAGTTATTCTGTTAGAACCAACAAAGAGGAAGCAACCCCCAGAGAAACAGTGTTAGTCAATCCAAAAGAGTGTCTCTCAGCCAGTAAAGGAAGCCTTCTGATAGCTTCTGCCTGATACAGACTGTGTCTGGGTCCAGCCAGTTACGCTCCTTGGGAAAGTCAGTCAGTTGGCCAGTGCTGTGACCATTGCTTCGGCAGCACTCACTATGTGGCAGGCAGTGGACTGGGAGCTGGAGAACACCACAATGCACGGCGTGTTCCTTGTTCTCACGTTCATGGGCCCTTTCCACTCCGTCACAAGCCTTATTCGAACACAAACTGGCCCACGTCGTAGAGCCTTGCTGGGTCTCAGTTCCCTCATTTATACAACTTAGAAAGTGAGGGATTTGGGTTAATAGTCTACTTTCACCTGAACTTTCAAACTCTTCTACTTAGGGAAGACACGGTCCTGTCGGCAGTGCTTCTTTCCCTCCCGTGGGCGGGATTAAGGAGACCTCGACACTCTATTTCATCTGGTATACACAAGATGTCCCCTCCCCTCCTACCCCTGGGGCTTCAGGTATCAGTTGTCAGTAATCACTGAGGTGACATCTCACACCCAAACAGTCCTAGCCCTGGGGGACTGACTTTGGTCTGGAAAATTTAAAAGCCAAGGTTTCTTTACAGAAGACAAGGGAGATCATAGACTAAATAATTTCTCAAAACCTGTGGTCTTTCTCTGTCTTTCCTTCCTGATTTCCTTGTCACCCACCTCTATGCCATTAAACGCATTTAACATAAATCTCCAGCTAGTTCTGTGTGTACATAGATAGCATCACAGAGCAAGCTGTTACTCAAGAGATCAGAGTCAACTTCTTCATTTTACAGACAGGGAAACAGACATGAGAAGATTGATTTCCCCAAAGGCACATGATAGGTAATTTCAAATGAGAACGCAAGTCCTTAAGCTCTAGATTTTCCCACTATGAACTATGTTACAAGAGTTTGATATTTGCCCTTAATATGTCTGCCCCCATAACTAATAAAAACCAGCAAATGCCTATATTCAAGTATAAGGTAGAATGAATTAACCATGGGACTATGAGTCATATTAACTAACAGCATGTGGTATGCGAATTCTCTCTCAATAAAGCTGCTAAAAAAAAGAAAATTCACCTAACATTCTGGCCAGACCTGTCTTGCTGGGTATTCACTAGGGTCACTGCCAACTTCCTCTCTAAGAGGTCCCTTCTCACTGCCCGGAAGAGTTCTAGAAATGTTCTCTGGCATGTGGTGGCTTTCTAGCCTTTAAAAAAAAAAATCACTGCAAGCATTGCAATGCCCATCCTTGTATCTTTATCTTGTGCTTTCCAATGGCACCTAATTCTTTAATTCATATCAAATTCCTCTGATTATCCAAAAAATGTTCTCCAAAATATACAAACAAACAAAATTGAAACAGACCCACAGATACTGACAGAGGACCTAATGGTTGCCAGAGGGATAAGGAACTGGGTAAAAAAAGGTGAAGGGATTAAGAAGTACACATTTTTTAAAAAATATATTTTATTGATTATGCTATTACAGTTGTCCTATTTTTTTTCTCCCCTTTATTCCCCTCTGCCCTGCACCCTCACTCCCACCAGCATCACCTGGTTAGGTGGCTCAGTTGGTTGAGCGTCATCCTGTGTACCACAGGGTTGCAGGTTCAATTCCTGATCAGGGCACACGCCTGGATTGTGAGTTCAATCCCCAATCAGGATGTGTGTGAGAGACAACCGATTAATGTTTCTCTCTCATATCAATATTTCTCTCCCCCTCTCTCTCTCCTTTCCTCTCTCACGAAAAATCAATAAACATATCCTCAGGTGAAGATTAAAAAAATAAATAAAATAAAATAAATAAATAAAGCACCACATTGGAAATACAGTCACTAACACTGCAATGGTCACGTATGGTGCCAGGTAGGTGTGTATGGAAATGTCGAGGGAACACTTTTTAAAGTGTATGATTGTCTACCCACTGTGCTGCACACCTGGTACCAATACAAAATTATATTGACAGTAAACGGTAATTAAAAAATAAAAAATAGCCCTGGCTGGTGTAGCTCAGTGGATTGAGCGTGGGCTGGGAACCAAAGGGTCCCGGTTCAATTCCCAGTCAGGGCACATGCCTGAGTTGCGGGCCAGGTCCCCGTGAGGACCATGTGAGAGGCAACCACACATTGATGTTTCTCTCCCTCTCTTTCTCCCTCCCTTCCCCTCTCTAAAAATAAATAAAAATAAATAAAATCTTAAAAAAAATAAAAAATAAACCAAAAAGAATAAAGTGGCTCTTAATCCTAAAAAAAAGATAAAATAAGAAATGTTCTCTTAGGTTTGTTTAAGTCCAGACCCAAGGAGGTTCCTACTTTGCCTTCAGCTCTTATCTGCCTGGTAATCTAGGACAGTTTCCTTCCTCCCCCACCCCCACCCCCCGCCCGAGACTGGCTGTGCAAGCCAGCTGCCCTGTGGAATGTTTCATGTTCTGTCTTTCTCTCTCCCTTGTGGTGTCATCCTCTTTTCTTTCTATTTCTTATAAATGAAACTTTGCACTAGAGGTTTGGCTGGATTCAGGTTTGACTTTTTGGCAAGAATACTTCACAGCTAGTGCCAAGGGCTTCAGAGTCCATAACGATTGTCTGGTTGCTCCACATTTGGAGATGCTAAGATTGATCAGCTTGCACTTTTCTCTTCTAAAGGAACATTATAATCTGAAGATCTCTGCATTTCAGCTCATATAGAATGTCCTCATTCTTCCTTACAGCTACACATGTATATGCCACTTAACAAAACATTGGGTGGTGGTGGACAGCTTCAGGCCAACCCTACCACCTCCATGAGCAACACACTCAGGGTTGGACTCGGTGAACACTCAAGCCCCACTGAAGCATTTCCTGCTATGAGGGATTGGCTCCTGCGCATCAGCTCCTCTGCTGTAGACACAGCTGATCCTCACAGCCAAATGGCCTCGAGGTCAATCCCTCCCAGTGAAACCAACAGCAATCAAGCCTCAACTACACCAGGACAGGGCACACAGCCCACACAGAAGCGCACCTGGAGCGCCCAGCTTCGGTGACTGGGGAGGCTGCACCACTGGGCCCTACCGGGGACCTGCTGCATAAGGCTACTCTATGAAGACTGGGAGATGTAGCAGCTCTCTACCTGATACATAGAAACAAACTTAGGAAAGCAGCCAAAATGTGGAGATGAAGAAACAGGTCCCAAATGAAAGAACAGGAGAAATCTCCAGAAAAAGAACTAAATAAAATGGAGGTAAGCCAACTACCAGATACAGAATTCAAACAATGGTTATAAGGATGCTCAAGAAACTTAATGAGAACTTCAACAGCATGACAAAGGACAGAGAGTCCATAAAAAAGAACCAGTCAGAAATGAAGGATACACTAACTGAAATGAAAAATAATTTACAGGGAGTCAACAGTAGAGTAGATGAAGCCAAGAATCAAATCAGTGATTTGGAATATAAGGAAACAAAAAACTCCCAATCAGAACAGCAAAAAGAAAAAGAAATTTAAAAAATGAAGATAGTGTAAAGAACCTCTGGGACAACTTCAAGTGTACCAATATTCACATCATGGAGGCGCTGGAAGGAAAAGAGAGAGAGCAAGAAATTGAAAATCTATTTGAAAAAAATGATGGCAGAAAAATTCCGTAACATGGTGGAGGAAATAGATATACAAGTTCAAGAAGCACAGAGTCCCAAACAGGATGAACCTAAAAGAGGCCCACACCAAGACACATCATAATTAACATGCAGAAGGTTAAAGACAAAGAGAGAATCTTAAAAGCAGCAAGAGAAAAGCAGAGGGAAGCTCCCATTAAAAAAAAAAAAGCAAGGGAGTCAGCTCCCATAAGACTGTCAGCTAATTTCTCAATAGAAACTTTGCAGGCTAGAAGGGAACGTCAAGAAATATTCAAAGTGATGAAAAGCAGGGACCTACAACCAAGATTACTCTACCCAGCAAAGCTATCATTTAGAATTGAAGGGCAGATAAAAAGCTTCCCAGACAAGAAAAAGCTAAAAGAGTTCATTACCACCAAACCAGTATTATGTGAAATATTAAAGGCTCTTCTTTCAGAAGAAGGAAAAAAAAAGATTAAAAATATGAACAATAAAATGGCAATAAGTACATATCTATTAACAACTGAATCTAAAAATCTGAAATAAATGAATAAGCAGAACAGAAACAGACTCATAGATAGACAACACTTTGACACTTGTCAGTTGCAAGTGGGTTAGGGGCATGGGTGGAAAATGTGAAAGGATTAAGAAGTACAGATTGGGCCCTGGCTGGTGTAGCTCAGTGGATTGAGTGCGGGCTGGGAACCAAGCGGTCCCAGTTCGATTCCCAGTCAGGGCACATGCCTGCGTTGCGGGCCAGATCCCTGTGAGGGCCATGTGAGAGGCAACCATACATTGCTGTTTCTCTCCCTCTCTTTCTCCCTCACTTCCCCTATCTCTAAATATAAATAAAAATAAAATCTTAAAAAAAAAAAAAGTACAGATTGGTTGTGACAGAACAGTCATGGGGGCATAAAGTACAGCTTATGGAAATAGCCAATAATAGTCTATTAACTATGGATGGTGTCAGATGGGTAGAAGATTTATTGGGATGATCACTTAGTAAGTTATGTCTAATCACTGGGGTATACATCTGAAACTAATATAATAATGTATGTTAAGTATAACTGAAAAATAAAAAATGATTAAATTAAAAATAAATTTAAAAAGAAAAAACAAGGTATAAATATAATATTCAGTATTAAGGAGGTAATGACCACAAGAACTTGAAATAAAAAGTTACATGTGGTTATCTTTGCCAAATAAAACTGGGAATAAAGAATGAGAGATTTTTATTTAGTGCTGTATAATCTTCTTATGTTGGATTTTTATTACCATATTTATTTTATCTTTATAATTTAAAAAAGTGGTGAACTTAGTTTATGTTATCTGGATGCTTACAAATCAAGTTATACACCACGGAAGATTTAAAGTCCCACAGACAGCAGTATCCTTCAGCAGTATACTTATCTCTTTTGAAACATATATGGCATATAGTATGATCATTTTTCTTTAAGAAGTTTAGCAGCAGCATTAATGAGGAGAAAGGAGGAGCTACATTTAAAACTTCCGTGATCACTATGCAGACAGGACTGTCTAACGCCATAAAATGCCAAGATGAATTAAGGTAAGTAGCAGGACAGCGGTAAGAACATGAACCTAAAATTTGAAAGCAATTGAAATGTTCTATGGTCAGCTATGTTATATAATGTCAGTTTCTTCCTTAAATGGATCAAGGCACTTTAGCATTACTAGTATTCGGCAGATATAATAGAACAAGTGGATCCTGATTAAGGTTTTCTAGAATATGTTTGATGTCGAGCAATATTTTTTTTTATCCTTACAAGAGGACTTTTTTTTTTCATAGCTTTTAAAGAGAAAGGAAGGGAAAGAGAGAAACTTCGATGCGAAAAGAAGCATCAATTCATTGTCTCCCAAATGCATGTAAGCATCCAGACCAGGTGTGAAACCCACAACCTAGGTATGTGACCTGACTGAGAATTGAGCCCGTAACCTTTTGGCTATGGAACGACGCTCCAACCAATTGAGCTGCGCCACCCAGGGAAATGTTGAGTAATTTTAATAGAAGTCATTCATTTCTTTCAAAATTAGTCATATTTAAATCATGGTTTTAAATATAATTGTGGGCAAATTTCCTGACATCCAGAGAATGTGTGAATGTACACGAATATGGGAGGGGGAAGTGACTGAATTTGCCAGAATTTGTGAGTAAAGATCAAATGACCCTCTTAGAGATGTCAAATACCTTAGAGAGCATGAGAGCGGCAGCAACTGTGTTTGTTTTCCTGCTGCTGCCAGTTGGACGGATGCACTTTGGCATGTTCAGAAGGACGCATGCAAATGGCCAGAAAGAATAAAATCAGTTAGCAAACCACATGTAAGAGAACATCTGTTTTTCCATCTTATAAATGGTCATTACGGTAAATAAACTATTTGTTTGGTCCCAGGTTAAAACAAAACATTGGGTGGTATACTTGAAACCTATATAATTTTATTAACAAATGTCACTCTAACAAACTTTATAAATGTTTTTAAAACATTCTCTTTTCCAATCTCTAAAAAAAAAATAAATCATTGAGTGAAGATAGCTGAATTCTTAACTCTTTCCAATGGAGACTTCATGTCCCAGTTTGTTTGTAAAGATGACCATAAAAGACTCACCAAGGCCTATGATTCTTTAATTATGTGCATGGAAGTTTGCTTTTTAAAAGGAGCCCTGGAATGTGTTTTTTAGCAAAGGAGTCTTGTATTGAAATTAATTAGTTTCTAAATTGTATTTAGAAAGTTGCATTGTGAATTTTCTTCAGGGACAGTGTTGAGTGTTGGTTACAATTATGTAGAAAGGCACTACCGAGAAACTACTGGGTTAAAATACTACTACAGAGATGAAGTCAATGTTTTGCTTTCTCCCTTTATCGGCAGGAAAAGTGGCAGAAAATCTGACTCCTTAAAGATGGTCTCCAAGCACCAAATAAAAACATTAGAATTATATGTATTATAATTCAAATTATAACATAAAGGTAACTAAAGATCCTCTTGACAAAATTCATAAAACCAAATTAGAGAAATTTACCCAGGTTGGAAGACAGAAAAAAAAAAGTGATATTAATGGGATTATCTGGAAAATTTCAGTCCAATTATAATCCACCCTACACAATGAGGGGGCGACAGTGGAATGGATACTGGGGAGGTCACCACAATGCCCACCAGGGAATCCTATATGCACTTGATTTGAATCAAAAATCCTCTTATTTAAATCTCAACATCTTATTTAGATTCCATGTGGCTTTAGTTCCAAATGTTTGTAAAGGGAAATACTATGGTTGCATTTTAAGGGTAAGAGGTTAAATTAAGCAATTGTGAGACAGATATTCTGATTTCCAGATTGCAGCTAGCCATGTGACTTCCCTTTCAGAGTACATGTAATAAGGCACGTCTATACTTGAAAGAACAAAACCAGTTTTTCAAATTATATGTCATATTCACTGTAGAAAATTCTGAAAAATGAAATAAGAATAAAAATAAATAAATAAAACAAAGGCCATAATCCCAGGACCATGAAATACCCACTATCAACATAATGGATCTCCTTTCAGACATTTTTCTGTGTACCTCTCTCTATGCACAAACATTTTAATGTCAGAATATCATGGACAGTTGTGGGCAGCATGAACACGATGGGATCCAGGAGAAGGTACAGAACATTTCTTTATACTACCCATTAAATCTCCTGTCAGTTCGTAGACTGCCCCTCAGATGGAAGTCTTTTCATTTTCATTTCACTTCCATGTTTGTGGTCTCAGCGCTCTCATTTGCTTCCAGTGCTTTCCCCGTTGCCCCAACCAGGTATCAGTGCTGAGAGGGCTACTTCAGACCGGAGATCCTGGGCACACCTGAATGGAAAACTCCAGGTCTTTCATTCTTCAGGATGACACATTGATAAGACAAATTTCTCCCTTGCTACTGACCACTTCTCATGGAACAATCTTACGCCAACTGACTCTTCTTTACTCACCAAAAACTTGATGTTGCAAATGACAGAAAACCCAACTCACACTAGCTTAAACTATGAAGTGAATTTTTTGACTGACATGAGTGATTAGTCCAGCTTCCAGCAAGACTTAATTCAATGGCCCCAGTGAAGTCAACAGAGATCTCATGTCTGGCTGTCTACAGTGCTAGCTCCTCCCTCCGATTCCATGGTGTCCCTCTCCTGCCCTGCAGAACACATATCACACACCAAGAACACGTCTTGGCTGCTCTTACACAAGCCCAGAGATTCACATTCCCTCAGAGGCCCAAACTGGGTTACAGGCACATTCCTACACATTCTGTGTTCACAGGGTCAGTCAGGCCTGGGTCACATCCTCAAAACTCATGCTCTGAGAGCGAGAGGTGGGTCCCTCAAAGAAAGTGCAGTGCATTTCAGGGGGAGAACTGGACACTGGGCAGCAAAAACAAATGTCCACTACAGAGCCCTTCCCAGAAAGGGATGGGGCAGGCAGATGGGGAAAGAAAACCTGCCCCCTCCAAATACGTGTCATTCTTTCTTACAAAAATGGCATTCTACCAATGCTGTGCTTTTTTAACTTTCAAAGACATGCCCCTCACAATCCTGGGGCATTGATAAAGAGCTCTTGTGTTTGTAGAGTTTTTATATTTAGCAACTATGGATGAACGCCAGAAAGACAAGCCTGAGGTTACACTCAAACCAGTGCAAGAGCCAGCTCTGCGCACTCCAGGGCTCTTGGCCCCGTGGCACAGAAAACAGTGGCTCAGCACAAGTCCGCACGCTGAGCTACCACAACATTGACTTCTCTTAGAGGTTACTTGCTTCTCTAGAAGCAAGTGTTGTGATACTGCTCCTGCCCACATAATTAAAGCCCTTCAGAGTAGAGGAAATGGGGAGGGGTGTGAAAAATTTACCCTTAACAGCTCAGCGAGCCTCCCAGTGATGAAACTGAAAAGGATGAGAAGGGGTCTACCGCGGAGAAAAGTCTGTTGGATTATGTATGAGTCACTGTGGGAACTCATATCTGCAGCCTCATCTTGAAAAGGCAGGTCCCAATACTTTGTACAGAGGCCATGCTGGTGGGAGAGGTGTTGAGCATGTTCTCCAATGTGGCACCTTTTCTTTCTTTATTTGTTTATTAGTGTTTTAAGCCAGGTTCAGAGTAAAGTTAACCATGATCCTCAGTTCAAGGAACGTATATCTTAGCAATTCTGGTGAGCACTTTTTCTTATTTTATTTCACTTTACTATTTCCCTCCTTTGTCCCTGAACCACACTGTCAATTTTTAAAGGCATCAGCCTTTTAAAAAATTTTTTTAATTTATTGATTTCAGAGACGGGGGGCGGGGGGGAGTGGAGGAGGAGGAGGAGAAGGAGAAGAAGGAGAAGAAGAAGAAGAAAGGGAGAGAGCAAGAGAGAGAAAAAAGAATCAATATGTTGTTCCACTTATTTATGGATTCCTGACTGGGGATCGAACCTGCAACCTTGACATATCAGAATGATGCTCTAACTAATTGAGCTATCCAGTCAGGGCTCCATATTGTCATTTTTCACTTCTCATAGGAATCCACTTTACAAGAGAATGATAAGCAGTTTTCCAAAGTGCTTATTCCAGCTTACATTCTCACCAGTGGTAACAAGAACTCCACGTCTTTGCCAGTATCAGTTCTATCAGACTTTAATTTTTTCCAATATGATGGGTGTATGATGATGTCACAACATGGCTTTAAGGTCCAACTATCATTTAATGGAAAATGTAACAGATGTACAGAACATTGCACAAACTTAAATTTACAGACACTCTAACCAACTAAGCTTCCTGGATATGTGTCTGTGTATGTATATATATAGTTGTTGTTGTTTTTTCTTTGATAAGCTGGTAAGGATCCAATGGCATCTTACTGTGGCCTTACTCAGCATTTCTCTCATTGCTTCAAGGCTAAATAAGCACCTTTTCTTTTGTTTATGAACCATTAAGATTGGGGCAATCGAGACCCTGAGGGCTCCTAAGAATTTGATACCTTTCCCTTAAAGAATTTAAATTAGGGGACTTGCCCATAATAAGAGTTATTTTCAAAAAAACTTTTTGACCTATCTATAGGGCAGGGCAAACAACTAATCACTGAATATCTTGCTCCTTCTGTCCTATAAATGGCCTCTTGCTCTCTGAGGCCCCAGGCATCTGACATCATCCTTAGCTCATAATGTCCTTTATTCCTTATATTCTCTTTCTGTCTCTGAAGCACTCCTCCATGTGGAGTTCCTATACACAGGGTCCAGCGGAAGTAACGCCTGCTTGAGTGTGGTTGGTAAGGTAATAATATGGGTGTAATAATTTAGTTTTAATTTGAACATGTCCCCTAAAATGCCATATGGTATGCTTGAGTGTGATATTGTTATGTTACAGAATTACGTGCTTATGATTTTGTAATAAAAGATTTTGTAATAAATAGGGTATTATTTGTGATGGACCCTGTATATCACATAAGGCAAATCCTCCCCTTAGTCCTCTTAACAAAGTCATCTTGGTTAGATGGGGCCTTTGAATAATCTTATCAAATTAAAAATAAAAAATAACCTGGTGAAAATTTTATTGGCTTGCATTGAATTCACAGATCAATGTGGGGTAAATCTGACCTCTTTACAATATTGACTGTTCCAATCCATAAACGTACTTTCTCCTCTATTTAAATTTTCTTTAAAATCATAATAAAATTTAAAAAGTTTCTCCACAGAGGTCTTCAACTTATTCTGTGATTTTTCCCCCCAGGTATTTCATATTATTGATGCTGTCTTACACAGTAACTTATTTAAAATTTTTTGTTTGTTGCTGATATTCTGAAATGCATTTTTTAATTTTTTTTCTCTAACCAGTAAATTCTCTATTAATAAATTATTGGTAGATTGAATTTTCTATGTAGAAAAACATTTTCTGCAAATAATGAGTTTAGTTTCTTCCTTTTCAATACATTTTCTAAAAAGATTTTATTTACTTTTACAGAAAGGGGAAGGGAGGGAGAAAGAGAGGGTGAGAAACATCAATATGTGAGAGATACATTAATCAGCTGCCTCTTGAATGTTCCCAACTGGGGACCTGGCCCACAACCCAGGCATGTGCCTGGACTGGGAATTGAACCAGCGACCTTTCGTTTTCGCAGGCTGGCACACAATTCACAGAGCCACACCAGCCAGGGCTCAGTACATTTTTTATTTTACCATGCTGGTTAAGAAATCTAGTGCATATTTAATACCTTTGATAGTAGGCATCATAGTTTATTCCATCTCTTAAAGGAAAGATTTTAGCTTTCCACCTTGGGTATAATACATGCTGCAGGTTTTATAGAGCTACCATTTATTGGATTAAGGAAGTTCTCTTCTATTCCTAAATATTCGAAGAGGTTTTCGTTTTTTCTTTTTCATGAATGGGTACTAAATTTTGTAAAATGCCTTTTGTGCATCTGTTGAGATGATCAAGTGATTTTTCTCCTTTAATCTATTGTGACAGACTACATTAATTTTCTATTTTACATTTCTGAACTAAACATGGCCATAAAACATTGCCTTTTATTTTTTATGTATTATTAGGTTAATGTGTGTTTTTTTAATGCTAGGCTCATAAAAAGAGCTGAGAATATTTCTTCTTTTTCTATTCTCTAAAAGAGTCTGCATAAGATTGGATTTTTTTTCTTTCTAGCAATCTTTGGTGGAACTTGCCAGCAAAGCCATTTTAAAAAACTTGGAGTTTCTTTGTGATATTTTAACTACTGATTCTTTTTTTATCAATAGTCATTCAAGCTCCCTATTCATCTACAATATTTTCATCTTATTTCTTACTGTCTAGTCTATATAATCTACAGTAATATCCCTTTTTATTTCTATTGTTTGTGCCTTCCTCTTTTTTTGCATCACTGTCCCTAGGAGGCAGCAGCAACTGAAGCCCCCGACAGGCCCCACCTCAGCCCTTTTGGATCAGATGTTTCCACACAGATAATCAGCAAGCCTGAGACCTGAGTATGTTGCTTGGGGACAATTAGAATGGGTCTTCCCTTTCATCTACATTAGATGGTACCTAGCCTATGAGGTAGGTACCATAATTACCATTGTTAAGTAAATAGTAAAGCCCAAATTCTACCATGCCTGTTCTTTTTCTTTCTTTCTTTTAAACCTGTTTCAACTCTGCCATTTACTTGCTGAAGTGTGATGTGTGGCAAGTTACATTTGAGTTTCAATTTCCTCACATGAAATGGTTTTTATGTAATTTTCCACTTTGACTATGCATACACAAATATGGGCTCAGACTATACCCACCAACTTGCTTTTATCGGTCTTAATCTTTCCACATCAGTGCTCTCATTCTTAATGGCTCTTAATTGGTTGCATGGTATTCTTAGCCCTTATTTATTGAATGAATGTGAAAATCAGCAAAGACCCACAAGGCATCTTTCCTTGTAGAGCTGATACAATGCCTTCCTAGCCAACCACACCCCCACTGGACTCCCATCTTTTGAATGTCTTTCCTTATTCCAAACCTAGAGTGGGGAGCAGGGAACTAGCGGCTTCACAGAATTTAGTCACATGTTAAGCAAACGTGGGAACATCTTACTGTCTTACTCACTACTAACCAGGAATGCCTGAGGTTTTCCCCAGGTCGTGTCTAGGCAGCCCTGGGAGAAAGGCTCTGATCAAAAGATTCTTATTCACAACACAATACTGATTATTTTGAAGAATTCGCACCCTGTTCTCTCCACTAGGCAAAGGCCAGTCAGGCACCGGCTGCAAGCCTCACTTGTTGACTGAAGTAAAGCTCATTACCAGGGACAGAACCTCTGAGTTACATCATCTCATTCCTCTCCTCTGCCACTGGGCTGCAGCTACTAAACTTGAGGTAAGAGTGCCACTTACTGTCACATTCATTACTTTGCAATTTGAAACCGCTTCTTCAGTCTTTAATTCTAAGGGCCACGTGTAAAACACAAAAGACTTAGCAGGAAGGATAGTTGAACTTTGATCGTTTACTAAGTACCAGAGATAATGCTTAGTGCTTTGTAGCCACAAAACTGACCCTCAGTTTTGTAAAGCGGAGATGATACGTAGTTATCTCCTTAAAATACCCACAGAAGACATAAATGCCTTAACATGACAGAGAGTTCATAATTTCCATGTACAAATCTCTGCCTCCCTCAGCCCGGTATCATGTATTATCCAAGAGTATGGACTTCATAAAGTCAAAACATTGGGTTCTGCTCTTGACTTATTAACTATATGATGCAGTAGAAAGGTGGTAAAGTGCAGAGGTTGCGTCTATTGGCTTTGAAACTAGAATTTTTCAATCCAGCTCTGCCACTCACTATCTTGGTGACCTTGGGTAAATTACGTAACTTCTCAGAGCCACTGCTTCATCTGTAGTATTGGTGTAAAAATTATACTGATTTCATTGGGTTGTTGTGAGGATAAAATGACTTTGTGCATGAAGTGATGATTAGAACAGTGTCAACAAAGCCCTATACAAGTTTGCTACTGATTTCCCATCAGATTCAGTATAAAACAAACTCCTTCTTGGCCTTTTAAATCCTGTAATCTGCTCTCCGTCTGCTTCTCTAAGTGTAACCTATGATGTGGCCACAACAGCCTTTCTCATCCAAATCATGTCAACTTTTTATTTCCTCACTGACACCCTTGAACTTGCTGTTTCCAGGGACATCAAGACCTAGCACAGGCCTTTTCTGAAGTACCACACAGCACAGCTGAAGTCTCCTTCCAAAGCCCTTAGCAAATGTGAACATGTAAGCATAACTTAAAAACAAAGTGAATGAGGCACTGTGAGCAGGCAATAGGGATATAATTGGAAGCAAGAGTCTTTGGAATGTTACTCATATGATAGTTGGATGGTTAAGATGTGAATTTAACACTTTCAAAAATTAACTCATTTTTCTTGTTCATCTTTCTTCCATTTTCCTCCCCACTCTCCAAACCCCCAGCAACTAAACAAATATCAAGCATAGAAAAGACAATACTAACTAAATGAATACAATAAATACATGAAAGAATGGGAGGGGGTAACCACCTTCACACAGAATTAGTACAATCTGTTTATTTTTGCTGTTTATATAAAAAATTTACTAAGTGTGCTTAATTTGTGGTGGATTATCTACTGTATGGTCAGCTCAGCATCTCCTTTCCCTTGGGAGGTGGACACCTACTGCCATAAAGGCAATTTGGGGATTTTCAAATTCTTACAGGACCCACCTGATCGGGCCTGGAATCAGGAATGCCACCCCTAATTCCTCCATCCAAGCTGGTTAATTAGCCTTCCACATTTTTTCAGTTTGAGAGAGAATGTCCAGATAGCGGTGCAGAAAGACTTAACACTTGCGAACGATCAGCAGCCATGTTCTCCAGTCATACCATGAAAGAAGCTGGGCTGTACAGGGAATGAAGCAGAGAGTAAGGCTAACGGACAGCAAACAAACAGGAGAGACTGAAGGGGTCTGGATGGAGTTTGAGTTCCAGTTGCCCTGGAGACCCTCCCAATCCTCTTCATAGTCTGGATGTTCTACTTACCCTTCAATCATGTAACACAGAATCCTTTCCACAAATTCATCCTTTTGCTTGAACTAGTTCAAATAGAGAGTACTGACTAAGGCAATATTCCATTAACCCACTGCACAGTAAAGTAATTAAGAGATTCTTAAAGTCAATGCCAGAACAAAAAGAAGAATCTCTGTGGTCTGGGGCCTGGAATAGTAATTTCAAGAGGTACCCAGGTTATTCTTCCAGATATTTCACTTTGAGGAATCAATCCATCAGGAATATCCATTATAACGATGTGTGCAGAGATGTATTTTAATCTTCACAAGATTGAAAGATTTTATATAAACTTTTAAACTTATAATTATTAGACCACTAGTGCTACTTTGTATCAGTGTAATAGGTCACATCAAAACTCTTTTAAAAGACCTGTAAAATACCTCTCGAAGTCAGATTTTAAGATTCCTAGTGGAATTTAAATCTTAATCTTCTCCCCAACACACACAAATTCACATACAAATTATGTTGTGAATCTTGTAACATTACATATTCAGTTAGGTTTTTTTCCCCCTGCAAGGATTTGCAAAGCAGCCAAAAATTGGTTTTGTACCTTTTAGCCCAAGGCCCTCAAAGTTATAAAAGGGCTGAGGGCAAAGAAGACATTTGAGAGTTGCTCAAGTGTTAATGTAATGTCTAGCTTGATTCCCCTCCCCCTTCAATTTAACTTTAAGAGAGACCGGACTATGTATTCTAGTCTCTGGAGCCCAAAGATCTATACCAAACACATGCCAGAAAAAAACAAAAATAAATGTAACCAGGGCATACTTGGGAATTGCCTACTCTAAAGTGGGCTAATCTTAGCCCATTCTAAGATTCCTAAAGAGAAGGATGAATGTTTCACATAGAGAATTGACCTATGGCCACTTTAAACTGGTCTTTGCCAGCTCTAGAGCCAAAGACCTTAATAGAGTACATTCCTTAAGAATGGTATACTGGAAACCAGACTGAGGGAAAAATCCAAAGTGGACATCGGGGAAAAGGCATTACCTTTATCAGTGATTCTTACACCTTGATTATTTGCTCCAGAATTATCTAAGGGCTTGCTAAACCACAGCTTGCTGGACACCACCCCTAGAGTTTGATTTAGTAGGTCCAGAGTGAGGCCAGAAATTTGTATTTCTAACAAAAGCCCAAGTGATGCTAATGCTGCTAGCCCAAGGCTACACTTTGAGAATCACTGGCCTGTATTAAGAGAAACACCAAGATACTCAGACACAAGGCAGCCTCTCCACCAAGACTTTGATGAGAGGGAAGAGATGAGAAATACAGAAATAAAATCTGTGATCAAAACAAGGTGACTTCTTACTCATAAAATGTCAAATCAGCTGGGGTTGGGGGATGGAGGGTGAAGTTAATGAAAGAAAGGCCGAGATCTCAATCATTCACTGAGTGAACCTTTACCATCTTCGAAATGGTAGTTATCCTGGGTGTGGCCATCCAACCAGCAGATGAAAATGGAAGATCATGCAAGAAATTCTTATGGGGCAGGCCTGAATTTTTACCCTCATATTCCGCTGCTAAGAATCTAGTCACGTGACCTTGCATAGCTGCAAGGGGAGTAGGGAAATGTAATCCCCGGCAGGGTAGCTTTATCTAAGCAACGTATCTCAGGGGATACACACTCCCAGTGAACACCTAACAGTCTCTGCCACCAAACTACATTCCCACTGCAGGCTTCCAGCTTTAAGCAAGTATAATTTTAAAAAAATGTTCAGCTAATTACATAAACATTTTTATTACTAAAAGGAATGGTTGCAACTAAAAGTGATCAAAGGATTTATTATATAAATGACTAAAAAAAGTTATGGGACCCATCCAGTACAGGGACAAGAGGCCAAGGTAGTGTATTTATAGGAGCAGTCAAGAGAAAAAATAAAATTGCTGTTTTATAACTCTGTGGGGTTCCTCTCTTTTAACATATTAAAATTATTTTTTTGATATTAAGCAAATTTTAAATAAAATATAAAGATTTCATAATGTCATATTTATGCAGCTTGATATCCTTTATTTATCATTCTTAAAGCAATGGCCACTCAACTTTTCCAGGGTAAAAGCTTCCTATTACTATCTTCAACATTTACTGTAACAGGAATGTTCCACACAACAGCAGTACTTTGCTTTTTAGGTTGATTATGCTTTTTAAAAAACAATATTTTATTTATTTTTTAGAGGGGAAATGAGGGAGAAAGAAAGGGAGAGAAACATTGATGTGCAAGAGAAACATCAATCAGTAGCCTCTTGCACACCCCCCACTAGGGACCTGGCCCACAACCCAGGCATGCTCCTTGACTGGGAATCAAACCAGTGACCTCTCAGTCCACAGGCCAGTGCTCAATCCACTAAGCCACACTAGCCAGAGCTAAATTGATTACTCTTAATGTAGTCATATTCATTTGCCTATGCTTGCCGTAAAGTGATATTACTGCCTGTCACAGCTCATAACTGATAAAATTGGAGAGTGAGGCTCTTCACATAACTCTTAGTTAAATCTGTTTTAAGACTCCCCAAGAGCAAATTAACAAGCATATGATGCTATTTACTGAAAGGAAAAAAGAAAAACAACAAAAAAAGAAACATCCTTCACGGTCTTTCATTCATTTCATCAATTAGAACACACAAGGCAGCATCTTTCTCTATAATCTGGTCTTTCCGATGACCTGAATTTTCTCTTTGTTGTTCATTCTGTCCAGTACAATTGTTGCTGTCATCAGCATCCATTAGCTCAGCTTTTACTCTCATTCCTGCTTCGGAATGGGGTAAATCATCAGGCAAAGAAGCCAAGCAATTTTGAATCATCTCAATGACTCTTTCCAGATGCTTCTGAAATCTCTCAGCTGTTTCAAGGCGTTGGCGTTTCTGCACCTCCATCATGACCCTCAGGGTCTCTCTTGCTTGGTGAGGTCGGTATTCATTTATGAGATGATGCACATGCACGAAAAGCAGCTTAAGATCTTCTAGCTTCTCTTCCCGTTTTATACTCCCAGGGCTCCTTATCAAAATATCTAAGAGGTCTAAGAAATTAATAAGGATAGACATATTGAGTTTTCTCAGTTCTTTCTTGTGATCAAACTGCATAGGATGAAGCCGTTCAATGCCCTGACTTTCTAAAGGGCGGATGATAAGATCATCGCACTGGAACTGGTTGCCAAACATCATATAACTGTCTTTTATTGGAGGTGGAGGCTTGGGAGCTAGGCCTTCCTGAATGTTTTCATCCGTGTACTCCTTGATGTATTGCATCGGAGGTGGCGGGAGGGCACTCACTTGCTGTGGCTCACCCATTGTGGAAGATGAAGAACCTACAGAAACAGACCAAAGATTTAGAGTGCCTTTACCAACTTGTCACACTGCATGCCTAGGGACAGAATGTTTTCCTTCTTCACCCTAGCAGTTTGGGGCCCAGCACAAAATGACCTCCTTAGTTTCTGAAACTAACATTTACAACAGGGAAAGGCTGCCATCCTACTCTAATGATCCAAATACCTTCTTTCTCTACTAGATACTTTTCACTAGCACAAAAAAAAAATATGCTGTAGTATGTTTTCACCTATAAAGAAAATCTAGATGCCACACCTCACCAGTTATGCCCTATTTCTCTACTCCTCTCTATAGCCAAACTATCCATGCTGTACCACTTTTGTTTTATATTATAGATTGATTTCCAAAAGCAAACACTTAAAACTCTAATAAACACTATGACAAAATTAACATTGTTATATTCCAGACAGCTGGTATCATCTGAGCTGCTTTGAGAAAATAATGATCCAATTTCACACCATTTTTTTCTGCAAGGCACTCTACAAGTTTTCTACTTGTACTACAGAAATTTCAAACACAAATGTATCTTCTAAGGCCACAATAACATCTACTTCATTTTAAGCTTAGGTACATCATAAAATGATAAGATTCCCTTCCAAATGTTCATTTAGACTGATCTTATTAAATTTTCAAGATATAAACAAACCACCATCCAACATCAGAGATGGCAAATAACATACTGGAGGCAGTTTTATACTTGGAATTTGTGAAGTTCTAAGAACAGCTCTGGGATATCCCTGAGTTTCCGCCAAGCCACGGCAGCAGAGAGAATGCTGCTGAGAATCCATGAGGCAGTGGGCATAGGGATCATGAGTTACTGTAACTATACCAGTCCCCAATTCACTGCCTTACTATCCTTCTGCATATTCATTTTTGTTATTGTCCAATCTGGATTCAACCTCCTAACTCCACAAAAACTGCTCATCAAGGTCATCAGCAATCACCACATGATCATCCACTGGATATTTTTCTACAGTGTTGTTTACTCAGCCTATCAGCAGCATTTTCTTCCTTTTCATCACATTCCCCTCCCTACCCAGGTTTTTCCAGCCTACATTTATGTTTTCCTCCTCCCTCACTAACCACTCTTTCTCAGTCTCCTGTACTGCCCTTCTCCTTTACCCAAAGTTTAATGTCGGTGTGGATAATGGGAACATGTCATTGAGATAAGGAAGATCAGAAACGGGAGGATAGGTTTAGGCTGTAAGTGTATATAAGGGTATATAGGGGGATGAAATAAAATCAATTGTTTTTTTAAGTTTGAACACCCTATGCGACACTTTTGCTGGAATACAACTGCTTCCCCAGAGATCTTTTTGCTTCACTACTCTTCTATATAATGTCCAATATAATTCTTCTTACACCACAACCCTTCTCCCTTATAAATCCTAGCAATATTGTCTCAAAACTAGTATTCTTACACAATTCTTTAACAGCTTCTTCTGCCTTTGGGTCTTCCTGCTTCAGGCACCAGCTTAAAATGTCACCGCTAAAGAAAGAACTTCTCTGATTATTCATCAAAAGCAGATTCTGCCTTCTGGTATTTATTCTCTGTACCCGTATTTGATCTGCCTTCCCAACCATACAAGCTGGATGAGGAGAAAATTTTTGGCTATCATAGTTCTCGCTGTGTCTACAACCGTACACACAGGAGCTTCATAAATATTTGTTGAGCAGTTCCATTAATTTCAAGAGAGCTCCAAATCAATGAGAATTTGGAAGTAGGTACAAACATCCTTAATGTTTCTTCACTCCTTCATAAATTTATTGTTTGTTAATATGTGACAGTGAGTATCCAGGGATGATTATGATGATGGATAATATTTGAGGGTATACTATATGCCAGACACTGTTCTAAGTATTGTTCTCATGGTTGTGAGAAATCTGAGAAAAGAAAGGAGCTCTTTCCATTTTAGAGATGAGACCCCTCTGGCTCAGAAAGGTTGAACTGCTTGTGTGGTCACAGAGTAAGTACTAGAGGAAGGACCCAGAGTGTGAACATCTCAAACCCTACACTACACTACCTTTCAAGAGTAAACAAGGAACACTGCCTCCATCCTAGTGCTACTTACCATCTACCGAGGAAATAACTACAAGTTTCAAGACTACTGCAAAAGACCAATAGATCTGACTCCTAAAAATAATCTAACACAACAGACTGGTGGTTACCAGAGAGGAAGGAGGGTGGGGAAGGACAAAGAGCATAAAGGGTTAAATACATACAGACTAGACTTTGGGTGATGGGCACACATTGGAATACAAAGAGGTCATTATTATAAAGATGTGCACCTAAAACTTACATAATATTATTATTAACCAATGTCACCCCAATAAATTTAATAAAAACAAACAGGAAAATATATCATAAGCAGAATCAACAGGCAATCCCATTTTTCTGGGGTAAAAATGCTTGCAAGCTAACAAAGGGCAAATACTAGAAATTTTAATTTGATTTTTTTTAAACATTCTCTGATTCCATCCCCAGTAGATGGAAAGCACTATGACTTCAGGAACTGCCTGTCTTGTTCACAATTCTACCTCCAGCACCCCAAACAGCCCCTGAAAGGTGCTAGATCTTCTGGGAAAGTCCACTGAATGAGTCTTTTTAAAACTTACATTAAAAAAGAAAATAGGCAAAAGATGGCAAGGAAAATGAAAACACTAAATGAAGGTGGAAAGATAAGCTAATACACTTTTGCCCTAGCAGAGATCACACTCTCCTCCCTCTCCATTTCTTCAGAGTGGTCACCCCAATTTTAGAAGCAGGCTTTTAGCAATCCTGGCCCTTCAGGGAAGCCTTCTGGGGTGGAGCACACCCACTCACCTCAGCCCTCACAGAAGCCACCATCACCACCACCACTTAACACTCTTAGGTGGTAGGCCAGTCCACCCTAGAGAACACGGGAAATTCTCATACACAACTGATAGAATAGGAAATAAATACATATTTAGGATTTATCAGTATCAAAAATGTCAATGCTGATATTCTTTGAACCAACAATTCTATTTCTAGAAATTTATCCCATAAAAATACTGGTACAAGTACACACACACACACACACACACACACGTATATAATACGATACAGCCATTAAGGAAAACGAGGTGAAAGTGCATGGGGTAGGGGTTATAAATACGTGGACTGTTTCATTCATTTACAAGTTTATGACAGCTGAAAGGTTATAATCAGCTTTTAAAAACTGTTTAACATCAATTCAGACATAGAAACGTAGTATGAACAGTATTAACACACAGAACGTTCCACTGTCTTCACGCAGATTCTCCAAATGTCAACATCTTCCCTCATGTGACTTATTGGTTTCTCATCTCTCTACACTCAAATACGGCAGTGCATATCCCCCAAACAAGAACGTTCTCTAACGACATAATTACGAAAAGATCTGGTCCTTCCCAATAAACGCGGACAGGCTAGGTTTCACCCACTCAAGCCTTTTTTGGTTCTGAGTCCTGTTCTGTGCTTCTCAGCACCAAGCCCCTTCCTCTACTTAAGATGCCACTTTCCGAAGGCCAACTAGATAACAGGTACCGTTGTTTTATACCCTCTCTCAACCTTCCTAACAATTCTGAGTTAAGCGTTATCGTGAACTCCACGGTAGAGATAAGGATCCCACGTGTCAACGACGGGGAGTCTGGGCACCAGATCAAAAGGCCAGCGGACCGGCCAGGGCAGGAAATCTCGGCCCCGGTCCTCTCGGCGGCGCGGGGCCAGCTCTCACAGCGGACACCGCGAAGCGTCTAACTGTATAAAAGTAACTTGACACAATACAGAAATTATTTTTATGCCTCTGTCACTTCTCTAGACTGAACTTTTCAAGGCCGCGTTGGTCTTCAGTAAAACCAGTGCCACGTGTCACAGCGCGTGGTCCGGGCCTCAGCCCAGACACTTGACTCTCTTTGTCCACTGTCAACGAGGCTGCTACAACGTAGTTTCAAAACCTCTCCGGAGGCATCTCGGACGATTAGGCTTGGGGTCTACCTCCCTCCCCCGCCCCCTAGCAGTCAGCGATTTCGGGGTTGCTGCCTCAGGAGGACGGGCAGGGATGGTGACTCGCCAAGGCCACACAGCTCAGGGAACCCGGTGTCCCAACCCTCAGTCGGGCTGGGCCTCCGCACCCGGAGGCAGCCCCGACACCGCCGGGCTGTCCACCCGAAGCTCCGAGACCGGCAGGGAGGCCGCGTGGAGGGGCGCGGGAGAGGGAGGCGAGCGAGCGGACTCAGCGCCCGGTCTCCCTCTTTCCCATTTCGCCCTGACGACGCAGCGGGGTCCGGAAAGGGAAAACCTCGCGGAACTGAGCCCCAAAACGTCGCCGCCCACTCACCTCAGCTCTGAGTTTACTCTGGTAGCCGCCTTCCCTACCGCAGCGAAACCGACTTCCGGCGTCCTTCCTCGGAAGAAAGCCAATGACGCTGTGTTTTTATTGGCTGGGAGAGCTGTCATTTAACCGAGACTCAGTCCGGCCTTGAGACCGCTGGCTCGCTATTGCGCCTGCGCTTACTTTTCTTCCCCGCCCCCTCCTGGTACCCGGTAGTTGCACGGGGCTAGGGGGTGCGGGGAGGGTTAAAGTAGGGTTATAACTCAATTTTCTGTTAATAAAAGTACAGTAGCAGCTGGTAGCTCCGTCTTCTTAACACTTAAAATTAAACAAGGCATCTATCTATATGCCATACATAAAAGTTAGAAAATAGAGATAAGGAGATATATTTTTTAATTATGTCGACTAACCCCCCACTGTCAAAAGTTTTTTAAAAATGAGCTTGGATTCCATATACTATTTAAATATTTTTAATCGAAATATTTGCGACCGCGATTGGGAATGAATAATATATTCTCAATTTCCACTTCTTCACCATCTACTTTTATTTTGTTTAGAAATTCAGAGATACCTGTTCTGTCTGCAGGAAACAAGAAAATTAAAAAATAAATTAGACTTAAAATTTTCTTTTGAAGGCTATTTCATTAGAAGTGTCATAAATTTGTAAATTCATGGAAAAGTTTACAAGAGCATGTTGCACGTAAAAGATTGTTATTCTAATTAAAGTTTCAACTTTACCTCTTTAAAACAAGATTCTTCGATTTCATTTTTATGAACTTCTTAGGGAGCACCTAATTGTCAACAAATGTTGCTGCCACTAGTTTAGTGCCAACAGGAGTGCCCGGTATGGGATGCAATAAAAGAAGGAACAATTGGGGTTAACAGTTTACAAAAGTGGGAGACACAACCCCCACTGGAAAGAAAGTGTGCTCCTCCACTCAAAGGGCAATCCACTTTTTTTAGAGAAAGTTCCCACCCTAGTCCCTGATTGGTCTATTTCTATGCAAATAAGGGATCCAAATTTGCATAGTCTGGTTGGTTCAAGTAGCACTGTCCTGATTAGTCAGAGTTGCATGTTCTGATTGGTTGTTATGTCTGGTCACTAAAGATGCAAATAAAGATATAGCTGTACCATTCCCATTGGACAGGACAAGTCTCAGCCGGCTGATGTAAAAACTATACGTGGGACTCCTTTATAAGAGTTGACTGCCAGGCAGGAACACAGTACTAGACAGGATTAGCTCAGTCTGTGGCTTTTCCCTGAAATACAGAGTACCATGAGAAGACTTTGTCAGCAATGACTGCTAGACTCTGGTTATGAATTTGTGTCCTGTTAACCACAAAGAGTCCTTCTCAGCAGATATTTCCTTTTCAGGGTTCACACAAACATACAGAAAAAAAAACTAGAGAGAGTAGTGTACTCATCATCCAGCTTCAACAATTGTCTACCCATAGATATTATTTCATTTCAACATGCACCTCTAAAAGATAAGGACTTTTATTTTTTCACATATCCACAGAACTCATTCTAAAATAAATTTAAAATTATTTAATATCATCCAAATCAAGTCAGCATTTGGATACTAATCGCCTTAGGATCCAATAAATTCCTTCCCTTTGTGGCTGGCTGATGTGTCCTTTATGTTTTAATCTATAGATTGCTTCCCCCCATCCTAACTTTCCCCCCATATCAAATTATTTGCTGAAGAAATCCATTCACTTGTGAGCATATTCAATCAGGCTTTTCTCCCTGCCACTGAGACCAAGGTGACCCGCACATGTGACCTCAAATGGTCATTTTTAGTCCTCATTTTACTCCACTGTCAGCAGCATTTGGCACATGTGATTATTTGAATTGACTCAGTTCTCACGTCTTAGAATACCATCCAGCTGGTAATGGCTGAGTGGTGTCCAGGCCCTGACAACGATCACTCTGTACTTATCCAACAGTATTACACACCTTTACTCAATTGCAAAGGCTCAAATCTAAAGATCCGTCTTAAACTCCTCTTTCTCCCATATGCCATAAAAGCTATCATATTGGCTTCTTGTATTAGTACTATTTAGAGGTAAGTGAAAGTCCCACATACAGTATAACTAATTCTTACCATCCCCACGGCTGTGGTCCTAGTCCATGCTACCACCATCTCCCCTGGACTCCTGAAACAGCTTCCTAAATGGCTTCTTTGCTTCCAATTTTGTCCTTAGCCTACTTATTACACTGTCTTAAAATATAAGACAGATCTGACCACTCCCCTATTCAAAATTCTCAAAGGTATTCATTCTATCACATTTACACAAAAATCAAATGTTCTTACAATGGCCCATATAAAGCCCTACAAAATCTAGTCCTTGGCTTTTTCTCCAATTGTATTTCCTACCACATTTTTTTCCTTGCTCACTCTTCTCCAGCTACAGGCTTTATTTTCTTCCCCTCAAAACTGCCAAGCATACTTCTACCTCAGGCCACTGCATTTGCCTGGAACTCTCCACAGGTATCACATGCCTCGCTTCTCCACTTCACTCCAGCCTTCGGTCAAATGCGGCCTTTTCAAAGAGGTCTTCCCTGATTCCTCTATGTAAGATAGCGCATCCCCAGTCATTCTCTTGGGGGATGCCCCAACCCCCTTATTATACATTATCCTTCCTTCATAGAACTTATCATCCTTTGATGCCATGGCATGTAGTATATTCATTTATTTTTAGTCTTTCTTCTCCATGAAAATAGTGTTCATGAGTGTAGGGCCTTTGTCTCCTTCACTGCTATAAGAACAGCACCTAGAACAGTGCCCGAAATTAGCAGGTACTGAATGCACATTTACGGAATAAGTTAAAATGAATATAAATCATCATTTTCCAATTAATGCATTGTGTGACATTGATGGATAAAACAGCCTATTTAGTCAGAGCCCCATTGTGTGCAACTATTTTCCTCTCAATTTTCATTATTATTAATACACTGAATAAGCATCCAGGTGCATACAGAATGGGGCAAAAGTATGTACATAGTTGTTTGCATGGAAAATAATACAATAAGTAATAAATAATAATACAAGAATAAACTCTGTGTCCCGCGGACTCACAACTGCACACCCACTTTTGCCCCGCCCTGTATGTGTTTGTGTACATGTCTATTTTTCCTTGAGATAAATTTCTAGAAATGGAATGACTGGACCCAGAGGCATAGAGTCTTACAGTTAGTGGGCAGATCAAGGCTACAATCTAGGACTCTCACCTCTCAGCCTAATGTTCTTCACAGTAAACCACAAATAGAGAATGGTATGAAATTCCTATCACGGGAGGGACTGGTGAAAATATGGCCTGTAATAACATTTATTTACATAACTGTATTTCCAGAATCTGAATGGAAGGGTTATTCCTTAAAGATACCTTGCATCTCTCAACAAGGAATACATCCATTCAACAAATCTTAATCATGAGTCTGCTGTGCCAGGCACTGTTCTAGAAGGTAAAAAAAGACAGACAAAACCTTGCATTCTAATGCAGACACACAAACAACGTGCAAACAAATAAGAATTTCAGATAGTCATAAGCGGCTCTGGGGAGGAAATACAAAATAATGCAGCAGCGACAGGGGATGAGGATAGCTACTTTATAGAGCATGAACAGGATAGTCTGTTCCAGGAAGGTGACTTTGGAGCTAAGACCTGAGTGACAAAAACGAGTCCACCATGCAAAGACCTGGGAGACAGCAAAGAGCCCAAGGCCGCCATGGTCTTCCTGAGTTAGGGGCAGGAAGGGCGCCTGTGTGCAAAGGGAGAGCAAGAGGAGGGGAGAGGGAGGAAACAGGCAGGGGCATCTGGCATTTGCCTGTTTCAGAAGCTTGACACAGTATAAGAAACATCATTATTTATCATTTGAGCCTAAGTGGCAAGCAGAAATATTCACGCTTTTCCTCCACCCTCTTGATTTATTTAAGGTTAGGTTTATTGTGGTATAATTTATATATGGTAAAATTAACTTCAGGTATGCAGTTCTACGGATTTTGATGAATATGTATTGCAGTATAACCACCACCACCAGAATTAAGATATAGAATATCTCCATCACCCCCAAGCAATTTCTTTTGTGCCCCCTCTGCATTCCTTTTCCTCCCTTAAACCTCAGCCACTAGTAACCACTGATCTGATTTGCCTTTTCCAGAATGTCATGTAAATAAAAGCAGACAGTATACAGACATTCTTGCAGGGCTTCTTTCTTTCACTTAGCATAAAACTTTTGAGGTCCATCAGTGTTGTTGCATATATCAATGGTTGGTTCCTATTTACAGGCGAGGAGTATTCCATTCATGTAATTCCATTCATTCATTCACCAGTTGGTGGACATTTGGGCTATTTTCAGTCCTATAAACACCCATATAGGAATGGAATTGCTGGGCCTTGTAATAATTATGTTTAACTATATAAGAAAGTGCCAAGAGTTTTGCTGAAGAGGCTGCATCATGTTTTATTTCTACCAGTATGCTATGAGAGTTGGCAGTTGCTCTGAATCCTCGTCTGCACTTAGTATTTTCCTTTTTCCTTTTACTTGTTGCAGTTCTAATAGTTGTATAGTCGTTTTAATTTACATGTCCCCAGTATTGAGTATCTTTTGTATACTTAGTTGCCATGTGTACCTTTTCTCTGGTGAACTTTCTGTTCAAATTTTTTGCCCATTTTTATTTGGCTTGTTTGTTTTCTTACTATTCAGTGGTAAAAGGGCGTGCCCGTGAACACACACACACACACACACACAATAGATGTGTCCTATATCAGATACGTATTTTGTGAGTATTTTTTCCCAATCTGTGGCTAATCTTTTCATTTTCTTAACAGTGTCTTTCAAACAGCAGAAGTTTTTAGTTTTGATGAAGTCCTATTTACTTTTATGGTTTTTACATTTTTGTGTCCTAGCCAAAAAAAATCTTTGCCTAACACAAGGTCACAAAGATTTCCCCTTGTGTTTCTCCTAGAAGTTTTATAATTTTGCATTTTACATTTGGATTAATTTTTATATATCTTGTATAAGATGAATTGAGACACCGCTTCTTTTTTTTTCACATGGGAGTCCAGTTGTTCCAGCACCATTTACATTGATTTTTATTTCGTTGGTCATACCGCCTCTGTCATTCATAGACAGGTTCATAAATGACATCTCTGAGCTCTTATTAGTCAATTACGTCATATTGCTTCTTGTTTATCAGCCCAGGCAGAGGAAATGAAAACTAGCAAATTAAAGGTTTTGTCTCCAATTCCTGCTTCTTTCTATCATATAATTTCTATCAGCCCACACATATATATTAAACAATGTACTTTAGGTGGAGTCACCACTAATGCACTGTTCCCTGCTGGACAGTTTCTGCTCCTAATCTCCTGGTTACTAACAACTTCTTCACTAACAATGTAGCAACCCAGATGCGTGTGCTGCAGATGGGATGTGAGGATGCCAGTTTCTTGTGCCTGCTATACCTTTTCTTAGCACCAGGGGGCAGCAGAAGCCCTGGTATTTGGGAACTATGCCCCATTTACACATTTTTTATAACAAAGATTTGTGTCCCCAGGTATGAGGTCCCACTGAGGGCCACTTATCTCTTCTTGCAGGTTGAAGAACTTAACATGGACTTAAATGCTACAAAAAGGCAGATAATCCCTTTTGAATTACTAGTGTGGCTGTCACTGTGGTTAAAGTCTACATTTACATCGTTATGTGAAATTTCACCAAAGAAAAATTAACTGTACCACTATCACACCTGTCTTTGAATCTCTCCATTTTATTGGTTGCTTGAGTGGGGCATTGGAAACACTGTTTTTTCTGTGATGTTTGGCCGGAGTGGAGCAGCTATTGTCTAAAAGATTTCTGCCTTTTTGGGCTGCTCTCTTCCTGGTCCTTTAGCTAGATACAGTTTTTGCTGTGTCTTTTTTTCAGAATTGCCAAATCTGGTATACATGCAACAAAAAGAAAAACCCAGGGAACTCACCTCCATGTTGTTCCTCACTTTCTGTGGCCCCTGGCTGGTCTCTCTGCATCACTCCACCTTTCGGAGTCTTATAATGTTTATTTTATATACGATGTCCTGGGTCTTTAGTTATGAATGAAAGGAATAGGGAAAAATATGCCTACTCCATCTTTCTGGAAGCATAAGTCTAACTAGTCCATTTCTGAGTAATCAGTGAATTATCAAAGGTGGTATTTGTTTTCTTTTTTTTTCCCTATCTACATGTTCTAAACTTTCTAAAGTAGACACAATTTTACAATAAGAAAATGTACATTCTTTTTAAATTATTTACATTCAAAACCACATATAGTGCACCATACCCTTCCTGGTTATCACCAACTCTGTCTGTCTGTCTCTCTCTTTCAAATACAAGCAAAAGTTTATTTAGAAAGTCACAGAGGTAGAAGTGAGCCAGCTGGACTTCATGGGCTCCGGAAACAAGTTATAGAGGCAAAAGAAGGGCCCTTGGAGCTTAGGAGAAAGAAAGCAAGGATATATGCATCAGGGGGAATTAGAGGCGGAAACACACATGAGAGAGAGTGAGAGAGAAAGAGAGAGAGAGAGGAAGAACGCGCCTATCACCAACTCTTTTCACATTAGCGGAGTCAGAGGAGGCAGCCACAGCAAGTTATACTAACACGGTGTTGCAGATTGTGTTCCCCCCAAACAGATTTTTTTGTTTGTTTACTTTTTTTTAATTCTCACCTGAGGATATGTTTATTCATTTTAGAGAGAGAGGAGAGAGAGAGAGAGATTGTTGTGAGAGAGAAACATTGATTGTTTGCCTCCCATATGCACCCCAACTGGGGATCAAACCCACAACCTAGGTATGTTCCCTAGCCAGGGATTGAACCCTCAACCTTTTGGCAAACAGCACAACACTCCAACCAACTGAGCAACCCAGCCAGGGCTACTTTTTTTTTTTTTTTAAGATTTTATTTATTTATTTTAGAGAGAGGGGAAGGGAGGGAGAAAGAGAGGGAGAGAAACAGCAATGTATGGTTGCCTCTCACATGGCCCTCACTGGGAACCCGGCCCACAAACCAGGCATGTGCCCTGACAGGGAATCGAACCGGGACCCTCTGGTTCCCAGCCCGCGCTCAATCCACTGAGCTACACCAGCCAGGGCCAGGGCTACTTTTTTAAATATCACTTTGTATTTGTTTCAGGTGTACAGCATAGTGGCTAGATAACACTTTACAAAGTGTTCCCACAGTAATTCAAGTGCCTACCTAGCACCGCACATAGTTATTACAGTATTACTGACTAAATTCCCTGTGCTGTACTTTACATCCCCATGACTATTTGTAGTTACCACTTTGTATTTCTTAATCCCTTCACGTTTTCCACCCAGTTCCCCTGAACCTACTCCCCTCTGGCAACCATCAGTATGTTTTCTGTATCTATGAGTCTGTTTCAGTTTTGTTTGCTCATTCATTTTTTTCTTTGGATACCACATATAAGTGAATTCATATGTATTAGTCTTTCTCTGATTTACTTATTTAACATATCTTCTAGGTCCATCCATGCCATTGCAAAGGGTAAGATTCTTTTTTATGACTAAGTAATATTCTATTGTGTATGTGTACCACAGCTTTTTTTATCCACTCGTCTATTGATGGCACTTGGGTTTCTTCCATATCTTGACTATTGTACATTACACTGCAAAAGAAAAAGGGATTTTGAGATAGACTTTTGTGAGAAGGATGTTTATTAAGGAGTGCCCTCGGGACCAGCACCTGTGGAAGGGAAGGGAAGGAGAGAAAGCAGAAGTACACAGAGGGAGAAGTCGGCATTCTCAAACTTGAATGGCCCTTGAAATTTGGTCTGTGTTGGGCTAAGATGGCCAGACCGTCACACTCCACAGCAATCAGTTCTTGTTGCGCCCTCTGGGAAGAGCATGACCTTGGGTGGGAGAGTTCTCTGAAGCCAAGACAATGTCCAAACTCACCCCCAATAGCCTAGGCCACAAGTCCTAGGCCATCCCACATGGATATTTCAAGTAGAAAGTTGTCTTTCAAAACATCCCTTCTGATCTCCTCATTTCACGAATCCTGTGGCAAAAGATGGGAAGGGACATAAGGTCCCATATTCATAATGCCCTCCCCAAATATTTCTCCCTCAGCAAATACAATGCCCTTTACAAAGTGCAGATTTGATCAAGTCACTCCTCTCTTTAAAACACTGTAGTGGCTTTTCATTACTCTAAGATCAAATGTCAACGTCCTCTACACGAACCTCAACGCTGGCCTGACCGGTCCCCTGCAGTGTTCCTTGGCATCTCTCTCGTCTCGCCGCGCCAGCCCTGACACTGTCTTCAGTGGATTGAGGCACTCTGCCTCTTCCCACCTCAGCACATCTTCCTTGTCTGAAAGACTCCACCTGATCGCAACTACTCCATGAATTACCATATTTTGCTATTGACAAAAGATTCCCTTCTCATCTTTTGTATGTAGATGTGGGACACAGGTTAGTAATCAGCCGTCCATCTTCTCACTGCACTTGCTGCCGCAGCGTTGCTCCCATGATGATGCATATTGCTGTCAAAACTATTGGCCTTTATCTGATGGGGTGTGTTGACTTGATGCCCAAATTGATATCTCCCCCCAGAGGAAGAGGCCCGTTGCTTTGAAATATGTAGGTATTTATGCCTGTGTCTCTTGATAAACTGTCAAGATAGAAAAGGAAATACAGAGAAAGCGCCTGGCAGAACTTGTTGTGGTGGGCAAATCCCCACCTCCACTTGACTTCGGAGGCATTTGTGTAAAACTGTGGGTCTGCTCAGCTAACGCCCTGCATGGTGGACAAATTAGGTTTGTGTTAAAGAAGCACTTAGGGATGCGGGAGCGGAAATGAATAAGATAAGGCTAAAAGAAGGACAAAAGATAAAGCTATGATCTACGGAATCATGAAATTGAACCATTTGTAACTAGAGTACCATACTCTGGCACAGTGTAAATTTGATGGTTTTGGAATGAGCTTCCCTTCTCCCTCTCCTCTACCCATAACCTCTTATATTCCCAGTAGGCTTGCCCGAGGCCCTCATAGGTCTTCAAGAGCATGCCTCTTTCTCTGCTTCTACCTTCTACCTTTGCTCCTTCAAGAGACAACTGTAAGGACACCTTGACTTCCAGCATCTATTGGTCTTCGTATATTGGAAGTCATAAGGTGGGATTTTCCAGCCACTCATCAGAGCAACAGAGAAGGGCTAACCCCTGATATTCCCAAGCCGCCGCACCTCCCAGAGTACCTCATTTCTCACTGCCTTGACTTCTGTCACACATGTTTGGTCTCTGGAGAAAGTCCCTAAGTGTTATCGCTCTGCCAGACGCTACTGTCACAGAGGAGAATGAGTGAAGAATTGCAAGGCTGGGCAGGCCACTCCGAGGTTCAACACAAATACAAATAGTTCTCAGAATCATTTTTCTCAAATCCAACTTTTATCTACTGTTAAAACAACTTAATGCTTTTCATAGACTCATGAAAGATATTGATAACTTTTTAAAATGGAAAAGACAATGTAATTTCTTTTTAAAAATAGGTATTTTAAAAATTTGTTTTCTCATTTCTAATATAGTATGATTTAATTTTGGAGCTACCTTCCACATGCATGCATAGTTTACAGAGTTCTTTAGTATCCAGCATTTTGGATTTTTCTGCAAGATATCTAACCCTTTTCCATGTTCCTTTTCCATGGATTCAAAGGACTTATGTTACTTAAAATTTTTATTTTTTACTTATTGAAAGATATCTTTCAGACTTAGGTATTGTTGTCATTTACCTCTCTTGCAAAAAGGAAAACATAAGTGAAATAAATTGCTTGGTATTTCTAAGACACTGACTGCCAGCTGACAGCAATTTAAAACCATGCTGATTTCAGAGATGTTAAAATAAAAAAAGATACAACAATAAATTACCATGGACATGCTCCTTTGCTTAATAGAACAATCCCCACTCCATTGAAGCTCTTTGTATGTACCTCTCAGGTCTTCCCTCCCTCCTTTTCACCCGATAGATACCCACTCTTCTGAATTTTGTGTTTATTATTTCCCTGCTTTTCTCTACACATTTAGAAACTACCCCCAAACATACTGTTTGACCTTATTTCTGAACTGTTCTACAAATGAAGCTATATCATATGTATTTTATTATTGCTTTTATTATTCACCATTCTGTTAGATTCATCCATGCTAACTTGTATAGCTATTATTTATACCTTTGCTGTTGTATTTCTTGCATTGTAGGCAAATACCACAATTTATCAGTTTTTCTGTTTGATGAACATTTGGAGTTTTGCTATAACAGATTGTTTTATTATAAAAAAAAAAAAATCTCCTAGTTGTTGCCTAGGAAGCATATGTGAGAGTTTCTCCGTAGTATATACCCAAGAGGAAGAAGACTTGTTAAGATTACATCTCGGTGGGCAAGCCTTTTCTGGCAAGTGGTAGGTAGTAAATATATTAGACTTTGCAGACAATACAGTCTCTGTTGCAACAACTCAAATTTGTTGTTTCAATGTGAAAGCAGCCATAGACAATATATAAGTAATGGCTTTGGCTATGTTCCAATAAAACTTTATTTACAAAACCGGACAATTAGCAAGATTTGGCCCTCAGGCTACCAATTCCTGACCTAGATGATAAACTTCACTATTCTGATTGCCTAGAAATGCTGCTGCACCCCTAATTATTCCCTGAGGAGACTCGAGTCCTGTCTTCACTTAGTCTATGGACTGGACTGAATGTCCATGTTCAGGGAACTCTGGGGAGAAGAGAAAGAAGGTCATGGGAACTTGGTGGTGGCGGTGCTTCCCAGTCCATAGTCTGTGACCTGGGGCCATAGTCTTGGGGAAATCAAACGCAGAAGAGGGTTGAGGCAAAGCAGGATGCTCATATTGGGCACAGGTGGGAGGTGGGGTTCTGTATGATTGGAGGCTGGGATCTCAGGCTTGATCACAGTTCACATCACAGAAGCCACTGTGAAGTCACCACCAGGATAGGGGACATAGAAAGTCAAACAAAAGAAGCATTTCTTTTGGAGTCGTACGGTGTCCTTTATTAAAGAAAGCGGGCATTGTCTCTAGGGATACCTCTGTGAGGTTGGGTCTCCATTGCAGTGTCCTGCCCTATCTCCTATTTAAACAGGTTTGTTTTCTATGAAGATCGTCTCCGTCATCGCTGATGTCATGGTCTCACAGATCTCCAGATCCTGGCCACCCGGGCCTTTCTCTATCTTGGCCTCTATGTTGTGGGTCCCTACCTTCTTAGCCACGAAGTCCATCTCTCTGTTGTGTGATGAGACCTCCGTTTTTGAACCACGAGTGACTCTGAAGCTCCTGAAGAAAGAGCCAATCCTACTGGATTGTTTACTTAAATTACCTGAACTGCTGGATCTGCTCTTCCCCGGTTTGTGAGCTGTCCTTGACTCCTTTGCGGTGGAGCTGTGGCTGGTAACCTTGTGAGAGCTGTGTCCTTTGCCCTTTATGCTGCTCTGCCCTTTTTCTTTTTTGTCGTCTCTTGTGCTTTTGTGGCCAGATGATGTCCTGTGGGAGGATGATTTCCGGGCTGACTTGCCCCCTCCTGTCCTGTGGCGATGGGAGCTCTTCCTCCTGGAACCCCTGTCCTTCTTTTCTCTCTTTTCTTTTTTTTCCTTCTGAGCCTCAGCTCCAGGCTGGGAGACCTTCTGGCTTCCGTCCCGTTCACTCATGTAGCCTTCACTCTTCAGGGTTGAGACGAGAGGTCCTGTTACTGGGCCTTTAGCTCTTTCTGTGGCAGGACTTTGGGTTGTCACCGTGCCTGCAAACACGATGCTGCTCGCCGGGGAGACACTGGCAGCCCCCGCTGTCGCGATGGAACTACCTAAGGAGGATGAGCTGGCAGCACCCACCAAGACCACATTTGTACCCTCTGAGGACATGTTGGCAGCACCTGCCATGGCCTTGCCGGATCCACTTTCTCCTGAGCCTTTGGTGGTGGCTCCAGCTGGGGCCGAGCCTACCTGGTCTGGGCCCACATTCTTGGTTGCTGCTATGCTCAAAGCACCTGCCGTAGGACTTGTTCCTGTTCCTGCTACCGCCATGTTTGCTGTAGGACTCGTTCCCGCTCCTGCTACCGCCACGTTTGCTGTAGGACTCGTTCCCGCTCCTGCTACTGCCACGTTTGCTGTACGGTTTGTTCCCGCTCCTGCTACTGCCACGTTTGCTGCACGGTTTGTTCCCACTCCTGCTACTGCCACGTTTGCTGTACGGTTTGTTCCCGCTCCTGCTACTGCCATGTTTGCTGTAGGTTTTGTTCCCGCTCCTGCTACTGCCATGTTTCCTGTAGGGCTTGTAAATGTTCCTGCTACTGCCAGGCCTGTGGCTGGCCCCCTTGCTGCTCCTTCGGCAGGCCCTCTTGCTGCTCCTTCGGCAGGCCCTGGAGTTTTGCTGATGGAAGTTGAACCAGGCATTCTCTCTCCACCAGCATAACCAGAGGAAGTGGCTCTGGAGACATCACGAAGCTTGTGAAGACTCGTGTTATTCTGATCCCCTTCTCCTTGGGGTTCTGACATCTGTGCCAAGGGGAGGAGAAGCAGGTGAGACAGAGATGACAAACTGAGACCACAGTGGTCTGCTATCTCTCATCCTGGAGCTGAGCAACTCCAGAACTTCTAATTAGAAGACCCTCTGAAATCTTTACATCTAAGCTTAATGACCCCATGAGATCCAACATCCCATCCACAGCACCCCTGTCAAATAGTCACTTGGTTTTCTTGAACAATGCCCATGCCAGGGAAAGCACTGATAAAATTCCCAATCTTTATACACTTTTATTTTGCACACTTGTGTGTATTTCTCTGCAAAACAGATTCTTACAAGTGGGATTGCAGGATCAGGGGCTTCACCATTTTATATTTCAGTGCCTGCTAAAATAAATTGTGTGTGTGCAGATGCACAGGTGGGTTATGCTGATTTTCATCAGCAACGGTAGTGACAGAGAGACAGAGGAAGGAAGAGACCACTTGGGTTGGGGCGAGTGTTCAGGAAGGGATTCGGCAATCAGGATGCTGTAGAAGGGATTACAACCCTGGATCTGAGACCAGAGAAGCTGATACCTGAGGTTTCTCTGACATTCGGCCTGGGGAGACAATTGGGAGAGACACTTGGAATCTCCCCAATGTGGTAGGTGCCATCGTGGTGGCCCTGAGCCTTTTAACAATGGAATGCATTTCCCAGGTGAGCTTCAGTGAGCACCAAAGGCTTTGTAGGACCAGCTTTGATCTACTCACCCAAAGCCCCCTGCCCCGTTACCTTGAGTCTCTATAGGTGCTTACCACCAGGCTCTTGTCATCCGCTGGGGTCGTCGTGTCCCCAGTGCGTTGTGTTGGGGTGCTGCTGCAACTCTCCACTGGTGGTCTCAGGAGGTAGACCAGTTTTTCCCAATAGCAAAATAGGTCTTCTCGTGCATCTGACGAGGGACAGAGCTGCAGATAAAAAGTACGGCCGGTAGCCAGCTTCAGGCGCAGCTGCTGTTTCTCGCGGTTATGGATGGAGATCTTGACAAACTTCAAGGGCAGCAGTCTGGTGAGCTCTAGGGTCTTCGCAGGCTTGCGACGTCGCCCCTTGGTGGGCCGGGCATGTCTGGCATGCTCATCACAGACTTTAGTTGGCCGGGCCAGCAGCATGACATCAGGCAGTGGGAGGATGGGGCTGGTGGACGCGATGCCCACGGTCACCATTCGGACGCGGTTGTGGACATCAATCATCTCTCCTTTCTTGCTAATCTGGATAAAGTCGCTCTCAAACATCGGTGCATACTTGAAAATATCGTACTCTCCTCCCTTGTACAGTTGTCGCTGCAGGTCCCCCATGGAGGTATTGAACACACCCATTGAACGGTAGCTGCGGGCTGTGTAATAAGGTAACAGACATTCACTGCTCATGTTCTCTAAATTTAAGACAGCTCCACCAGCCACACCTTGAGTCTCCGAGAGAGAGGGAGTGAAGGCAGCTGCCCATCTCCCTGCAGGGGTCTGCCCAGGCCTCCTTACACCACTGCATTTACCCTTCCCAGTCCTTTGTGACCTGTCACCATTACACACCCCTTTGTCCAGCCTCCAAGCAGCCACCCCCTTGGGACAGGGTCACCAGCTTCCCCCCAAAACAAACCACCACTTCCAAGGGTGACAGGCTGACCTTGCCAGGGTGTAGGTGTGGGGAGCCTGGATATCCTTTCGAATCAAAATGATGGGATGCATAGTTGATGAAATCATCCTGCTTTTATAGTATATTTGGCTTGTTTCCAGGTTGTCTGTTGGTTGGTTTGTTTTGCTGATATCCCTGCAGGGATCATCTTCCTGCAGATATATTTTTGCTTTTGCTGAAAAGCTGTCCGAAAGTGAGCTGTGTACAGGCGATTTTTGTTCTCCATGTGCCTGGTGAGCCGCACAACACTGGCAGGCACTCGGGGGCTGAATAAAGTTGTTGAATGAATGGTCCAAAAGGCCTTCTGATACCTATCAGAACTAGAGTCCCATTGGTACAGTGGTTTCCAGGCTGTGGAGAATTTCTCACCATTTCCTCATCTGATGGAGGCTAATTTTTAAAACCATCGTTTTACAGTTAGGGATGGAGGCTCAGGATTATCTTGCTCAAGGTCAAAATGCAGAGCCAAATTCTATCCCAGGACTTGGGAGTCAGGTCAGAGGTTTTTCTCTGCCTCAAGCTGCATGGCCCATTGTTAGATTTACACTTTGCTCCAAATATAGAATTGTTTGTGGTTAGTCGTATATGTGGGGACTTACTGGGAACCACAGGAATTCATAGAGGTCTTAAATCACCATAGGATTTCCCACACTGGTATGCCTGCTGCTTCACTCTTGATGTCTGTTTGAAAAACCACTGATGTCTGGTTTCTTTGAAAAGCTCTTCAGAGAAATTATGGCAAAGACGCCTTTCTGGAGTTTTTCTTTTTCACTTTGCACGAGGTAAAAAATCCAAATTCCCCCTCCCTCAGTTAGAAAACTACTTCTGAGGTAAAATACATCCCCCAAAGTCAGTGATTACTCTGTAAAGGTCTTGAAATAAACGCCAACCCCCAAATGTTCTTTTTTATATCCCTAGAGCCTCCCGCAGTACCTGGCACATGGCAACTTTTCAATAAACACGAACTTGCTTGTATCCATTGAGATTCCTTCCTTTATTTGTTTACTCAACGAAATGTATTGAGCAAGTACTATTTGCAGGACCAGTCAGAAAGTGGAAATACGAAGATAGTCTCTACCTCTGATGCACTAAAATGCTTTTTCTAAGGATATTAAATGACTGCTTAAAAAAAATAATTACGTGGCTTATATTTTGTTGTAAGGAGATAATCACACAAAGTTAACACTATTAGGTTTAAAAATAAGTGAGGTTTTTCTATATTATACTTGATCATGTATTCTCATAAGTCCATTTCTGATTAATGATTGATTGATAATGAGAGAAATCAATCATATTATTGAGAACTTAGTATAAATCAGGCATGGTTCTACCCACTTTACATTTTTAAAAAATTTTAATGTTCACAACAGCCCTGTAAAATGTGGGTTACAGCTACCATTCCTGATTCATAGAGGAGGAAATCAAGGCTCATAGAAGTTAAGCAACTTCATCAAGGTCACCAGAGACCAAAAGCCTATGGAAGGCCCCAAATGTGGAAATGGTGAAACTACACTGAACTAGGTCACACAAATAGCAGGTAAATATACAAGTACTATGCAGCATACATTCACCCGTTCGATTAATATTAAGTGCCTACTTTGGGTCAGGCCCTGTTCTAGGTGCTAAGAATACAACGATGGTCAAAACCAGACAAATATCCTTGCTGTCATGAAGCTTGTGCCCAGACAACAAATGAGTAAACTATATGGTATGTCCAAAGCTGGTAAGCACTATGGAGAAAGAGAAAGTGGGCAAGTGGGGCGGGGTATGTGCAGGGAATGGGGAACTAGAGGTGGTGATCAAGGAAGCCTCAATGAGAAGCCATCTTTGAGCAAAGACCCTAGAGGAGTTCAGGGAGGAAGCCATGCCGATGTCGAGGGATAAGCATCTCAGTCAGAGGGAACAGCAAGAGCCAAGATTCTGAGGTGGGAGCATGCCTGGTGTGTTAGAGGATGCCAAGGAAGCTGCAATGACCAGAGTGAAGAGAGGGAAAGCAGTTGAAGATGAGGTCAAGAGGCAACTGTGGGGATGATCGGGAGCAGACCACGTGGGACATTGTGAAGCCTTTGGCTTTGCTCTAAGTGGGAGACAGTCTGCCCTGTATATATAGAGGATTGTTTGGGCCACCATGATGAAACGAGGTTGTAGAGGAACGAGGGGGACAGAAGCGGAGACTGATGGCAGGACACAGGTCGAAGCAGTGAAAGAAGTGAGGAGTGATCAGCCACCGAACTTGTTCTGATTGGGACGCCATTATGGATACTGGTGTTGAACGGTTTCAATAAATATTAGTAAGTAAAAAAAGCAAGTTGAAAATAGCATATGTGGTATGCCATACATTTTTTAATAAAGAATTTTTAATTGTGTGTGTATGTGTGTGTGTGTGTGTGTGTGTGTGTGTGTGAGAAAGGATGCAGAGAAACGGGCAATAGGAGCAACCTTGGGGCAGCATTCGACTGAGGGAAAAGGTGGAATGGAGATTTAGCTCTCCAGGACATTCTCTTCTATACTCTTCAGGTTTTGTTTCATTACATATACTACTTATACAAAAATAAATAATGCTTTTAGTTTATAGATTTATAAAAATGGCATGCCACTAAAATGATATTCTTAGAATATTCATTAATTTAAGCCTGGAGATAGAAAATAAATAGGCTCACTCAAATTTAACTCTTCTGACACCAAACTTTAGAATTTGAGAACTAAAAATACAAACTGTTATTCAAAATTGATTTTCTGATTTTTTCTTTAAGACTTTTCAAAAATTTATTTCTTTCTCCCAAAGTTTAAAATTCTGACACATCTCTTATAAAAAAAAATTGACATCAATCTATCAAGATATATTTATTGCTGGCCCACTATGTGCCTTTCGTTGTACTGAGTATTCAGGTGGTCAAAATATAAGTTTCAAATATTTGTAAACATGATCCTCACACAAATTATAGAGTGAAAACATGTCAAAGGTTTAATTGATTCATCAATGAGCGACTGGCAGGATGATAAAGCTGGTTCAAAGGGAATTTGGAATACGCATCGGCATTGGAGAAAGGATGTGGGACTAACATCGCCAGGCCAGATTTAAAAAACTGGTTAAATGTCTACAGGACCATGAAAGCATGACCTCTGGAGTTCTCTTTTCTACTCAACAAAAACCTGTAAGTCATGACAGAACATGGCAGAGTCTGAGACTTCAATCAATATCAGCTTTCTTGGGGTGCTGAGAATATTCTAGATTTACATTGGGTTAGGCACACCGCTCTGTGAACACACTGAAAACCACTGCACTGTACACTTCTGGTGGATACATTGTGTGGTATGTGAAGTGCATCTCAATAAAGCTGTTAAAAATAATAGATAGCAATACTTCAGTCTCGATGTATTGCTCCAACCCCACTGTCTTACTTTCTGCTCTTAAATCATTAAATAATCCTCTGGCAGGCGTGTTAAACAAGCTTTAATACGACATTGAAAGTAGAGATTGCCTGCTTTGTGATTTTTTAATTTACCAGTTTGGGGTAATTTTTTTCCTAACAAGAATATAGTGAAGCATGTATAAGCCATGACCCTAAATCTGGAAAGTTTACAATCCCACAGGAGAACACAATGAAGAAACAGAACAAAACAGGAGGGCAATGAAATACATGACAGAGGAATAGTGAGTACGTGGATGGGATGGTGGAACTAATGATATTTATCACAATGTTTAAAACCAACAGTAATTGTTTTGTAAGAAGAAACACTGCCAAAACTTCTGAGGATAGTTTTCTGTCCATTTTGAATGGGCCTAAGACTGAAGCAACGTGCAGAGTGAAAACACAGAACACTGTGGGATTACTGAGTCCACGCAGACGTGCAAAATTATAGATGATTGAAGTCTTCATAGTTATCATGGGAAGAGGTTTCAAGACACTGTTGTTCCCCCATCTATTATTTTGAAAAGCAAGGCTAGCAGACAGCTATAAATAGCCTTTTCAATGAACGTGCCTCCTGGGGTGGGGGGGTACGGTGAGCTAGGCAGGATGTGAGGGTGGGGAGATTTCCATACTGTATACAATATGTACATGCTGGGTAAATCCCCTGGCCTAAAATACAATCCACAGAACTTTTATGTTGATGCTGCTAAGCCGAGATGGCGTGGGATGAGCTGCGGTTAGCCTTGGGCACCTAGGACGTGAGGAAGCCAGCCAGATTTCTGCCTTACCTCTGGCTGTCAGAAGAAGACCACAGTCACCTAGACTCTTCCCCTGAGGGTCATTATGCAAATGAGCTTACTTCTGCCTTGGGTTTGAAATGAAAATGGGGAAAAAAAAAACCAGAAAGAAAAAGGGGTTGGTATACGTAAAAGAAGCCAGGCAGGTGATCAAAATAATTGTATTTTTCAACTTGCTGATCCAACTAGAGGCACCTCTCTACCTCCCACTCTCTTTCTGCTCCCTGCTTGTTTCTGTCCTGCTCAGCCACATTTAGCCCGTCTCACAGCCAAAATTCTGCCCTGCGTATCACACTCATGACGGTTTCCCTCTCTCACCTTCCAATTTTGCTATGTTTATGAGCTATGAGATGCCCCATCTCGGTTTATATATTTATTTCTTTGATGTTGTACTGTAGAAGCTTGCAATGAACTAGGCACCCAAATATTAAAACAATTAACAATAAAGTTAAAAATAAAGATGAAAACCTCTTTATAGGTAGAGGGAAGGAAATAATTCAGAAGCTGGGATAAGATGATAATAGCAGTTAAATTTAATTCTGGAAAAATACTGGAAGAATGTAAAATGAATGTTACTATTGATTATTTCTGAGGAGTGAGACTAGAAGTGTTTATTATTTTTGTCTGTTTGTTGCTCTGCTTTTTCCAGGAAGAATATTTTCACTTGTAGAACCAGAATTATTTATGTATATTTCAAAAAAAAATTAGCTCTAAGATTTCTGGTCACCTCAGTTATCACTGTCTTCTACCAATCAAACCAATGATTTCTGACAGAGGACATTTTTATTTTCAACTGGAAAGTAAAAAATTCTATCACAATATCACCTTTTTGAATTATATAAATTAAACAGTGGAACTTCTCTGCTTCTCCAGCTCCATTTGCTAGAAGTTTGGTGTGTAAACTTCCTAACAATGCCTTATGCATACATAGATACATTAATATGAACACAAAATGCTCTTATGTAAAAACAAATCATACCATATTCATTGGTCTGTACCTTGTCTGTCTTAATTAACAATATATCTTTTACTGTTTGAGGGTGATGCATTAGGGATATTCTTTATTAATTTTTATGATCTTGTAGTGTTCCATCGGCTGGGTGCACCGTGGATCATGGAACCAGTTTCCTGACCAATGCACAGAATGTCACCTCCATGACAGATGACGCTGCATTGAACATTTGTACATACATTTCTATGTGCTTATGCTCTTTTTTTCTGTAGGATTGGTAGCTTTAGAAGGAAGAAGAATTTTTTGTTTAAACATTTCAGAAGAAAGAGGTTATATAATGACCAAATATTCTGGGTATCACTCTCAAACAGATGCAAATAAACGTGAGCCAGCTTGGATGAGAACCATAAGGAATTAAAGAGCTTCACAGCCTTATCCTAAGAGAACGGTTGAAGGATCTCTTTGGCCTGGACTCAGGAGGGCTCTTCGCTTATCTAAATGGCTGTTCCCTGGACCAGAGAAGAGACTGGAATTGTAGAGCTTCAAATGAGAAAGCGAAGAAGATGGACCCTAGGTCCGTGTGGGGCTGAGAGCATTTGTTGATGAGCAGGCATCCGTTCCTCTTACTCTGGCGGCAACGCTCTGGTGTTCCTTTGGAGAACCATCTGCCCCTACTCTCAGCCCATAGGGCTGACTGTATCCCACCCCCAAACCCAGGAAAGGGTGCAGACCTAGAGATGGACAACTAAATATTCCATTGCCTTGGCTGTAATGATTGAGGGACATATTTGCCCGTCACCCAAGCCAAGGCAATGATTTACAGTTCTGAGACTTTTTCTGGAACTAGAAGGAAAAAAGAATCTAGCTCTCCTGGTAAACATCAACCTATTTTGCTGCTCTGGAGTGAAGCCTGTGTAAGCAGGAAGCCAACATGGAGCTAAGAAGTGACAACCAAAATTTCTGATATCATTGTATAAGTGTATCTAATAGTGCCAGGTTGAGTTTTTTTTAATGTATTTTAAATTAGAAAATTTTAGAATGTTCTAGAACATTAAATGAGGTTTTACTCAATTCAGTTTTAGGCAAAGGTCTAAAATAATACAATGAAAGATATCAAGTACCTTCTCATCCTAAGACGGAGCACTGCATTAGCCATGCTTCACATAATAAGAGGCAAAACAGGTCCTGTCCGTGGTAGTGTCCACCCGCCTACAGTCTTTAGGACACAAGGATTTGAAATATCAAGAGAGAGATTTTGGTGCCCTGCACATTTCCTCTCACAACCCACCCGAGTACAGGAGAGCAGTTGCTTGCATTTACCAGAAGCCAAGTGACAGGGATTTTCAGGGACTTCTCAATGAGCTTGGCATAAGTCTCACAGAATTTAGGAGACATAGGTCTGGTGTCTAAATCCCATTTGGAGAAATATAATGGGGAAGAGTTGCTTATTTGGTGTCAGAGGGAGAAAGGGCTGTACTTGGGGTCAAAGGTACATCCGTTAATGGCAGGGCAAGGACGCCTGAGTCTTTGAGTAGAGCCACGGGAGGCAATGAGTGGCGTGTAGCTCCTTTTCAAGGAAAATTCACCCAAGAGGATAACTGAAATGGCAAAGGGTCCCGACAGAATTGGGGGAGCAGGAAGCACCCTGGAGGTGTACCAGCAGGAGCCCAAGGACTGACAGTTAGGCCCATCGGCCAGTCAGAATGGCATCTCCCACATCAAGAGAACTTCCATCGTGGTCCTCTGAAAATAATGACAACAACAAACCACACAACAAAATCTTCCCGTGAAAGACTCCGGATTACAGTTGTAGCCCTGTTGAATGCTGTGCATTTTCCCCTTCTTCCTCCCCATGCCTAAGCCTGAAAGGGTAGGTTGGGAGGCAAGCTAGGGTGCAGGGAAGGAGGGGGAGTTAGGATACAGTGGAAAAGGCAGCACGCTTCGAAGCCTGAAGCAGAATCATACTTAGCTTGAGGAAAAAGCACTAAATTTAATGTGTTTCAAGTTTTGATTGTTACACTGAATTGTTTTTTTCCCTTAACTTTTCATTATGGAAAATTTTAAACATATAGGATTGTAAAAAGAATGGAATAAAATACTCCCATCACTCAGCTTCAATTTTCTTTTTTTTTAATTTTTAATTGTCTTTTATTGATTATGCTATAACAGTTGTCCGGATTTTCCTCCTTTGCCCCCCTCCACCCAGCACCCCCCACTCCCTCAGGCATTCCCCACACTTACTTCATTTCCATGAGTCATGCATATAAGTTTATCAGCTACTCCATTTCCTATGCTGTACTTTACATCCCCATGGCTATTCTGTAACTACCTATTTGTACTTCTTAATCCCCCCACCTCTTCACACATTCCCCCACAACCCCTCCCATCTGGCAACCATCAAAACATTCTCTGTATCCATGATTCTGTCTCTGTTCTTCTTGTTTGCTTAGTTTGTTTTTTAGATTCAATTATTGATACATATGTATATATATTTGCCATTTTATTGTTTATAGTTTTGATCTTCTTTTTCTTAAATAAATCCCTTTAATATTTCATATTATAATGGTTTGGTGATGATGAACTCCTTTAGTTTTATCTTGTCTGGGAAGCTCTTTATCTGCCCTTAGATTTTAAATGATAACTTTGCTGGGTAGAACAATCTTGGCTGTAGGTCCCTGCTTTTCACGACTTTGAATATTTCTTGCCAGTCCCTTCTAGCCTGCAGTTTCTTTTGAGAAATCAGCTGACAGTCTTATGGGAACTCCCCTGTAAGTAAATAACTTCTTTTCTCTTGCTGCTTTTAAGATTCTCTTTTTATCTTTAACCTTTGGCATTTATGATGTGTCTTAGAGTGGGCCTCTTTGCATTTATCTTGTTTGGGACTCTCTGTGCTTCCTGGACTTACATGTCTATTTCCTTCACCAAATTCAGGAAGTTTTCTTTCATCATTTATTTTCAAATAGATTTCCAATTTCTTGCTCCTTCTCTTCTCCCTCTGACACCCCTATGATGTGAATGTTGGACCTCTTGAAGTTGTCCCACGGGCTACTTACACTATCCTCCTGTGTTTTGGATTCTTTTTCCTTCTTGTTCTGATTGGTTGTTTTTTCTTCCTTATGTTCCAAATTATTGATTTGATTCTCAGCTTCATCCACTCACTGTTATTTCTCTGTACATTGTTCTATATTTCAATTAGTGTATCCTTCATGTCTGACTAGATCTTTTTTATGCTGTTGAGGTTCTTACTAAGTTCCTCGAGCATCCTTATAACTAGTGTTTTGAACTCTGCATCTAATAGATTGCTTATCTCCATTTTGTTTAGCTCATTTTCTGGAGTTTTGATCTGTTCTTACATTTGGGCCATATTTCTTTATCTCCTTGTTTCAGCAGTCTCCCTGTGTTTGTTTCTATGTATTAGGTAGAGCTGCTTTGACTCCGTATCTTGGTAGTGTGGTCTAATGTAGTTGGTGTCCTGTAGGTTCCAGTGGCACAATCTGCCCTATCACCCAAGCTGGGTACTTGAGGTGTGCCCTTCATGTGGGCTGAGTACACCCTCCTCTTGTAGTTGAGCCTTGGTTGCTCTTGGAACATCAATGGGAGTGATTTACCCAGGCCAGTCAGCTTCAAGGACTGGCTGTGATCATAAACCTCCTTCCTCCATGGACGATCAGCTGTGCAGGGGCAGGGTAGTGATGATCTGACATGGTCTGTAGCTGTCCACTGAGTGTGCTGGCCCTGGGGTTCCTCTGGTGGTACAGGCCAAGGTCAGCACCTACCTGTGTTTTGCCCAGGGCCATCCTGCCTGAACTATATAAAGCAATGTGAAATAGCTGCTACCTGTGCTGGGCTTGGAGATTCCCAGGCAAAGCCAAGCTGTGAATCTAGGCTAGCTGCTGCTAGTGCTGGGCCTGAGGGTCAGTGAGGCCAGCTGTTTCTTGTTTGAGAGGATTTAGGAAGTTGTGCAGCATAAGCCAAGACAAGTCATTCATACGGAAAAGTAGGTTGGGAGAGCCAGTAAGTTGGGTGGAGCAGTCTCTGGGGATCTCCAAGGTGGGTCAAACAGTGTTAGCCAGGTTGATGGACTTTCAGATATGGCACCTGCTTGCCAGCTGTGTGGCTCTGTTGGGGGAGGATTTAGAAAAGGGACAATGGCTCACCAGACACTTCGGTTTCTCCTGGTATGCCACTGATGCCTTTCAAGCTGCTACCCCAGTGCTAGAGCTCTAATGGAGCGAGTCTGTCAGTGAGTCCTTGTGTGGGTTCTTTAAGATGAACTACTTTTAGCTCCAGCATTTTCTCCCAGCAACTCAATCCCTGCTGGTATCTTCAGCCAGGAGTTGTGGGGACTTATCTTCCTGGCACTGGAACCCTGGACTGAAGGGCCGGGTGTAGGGCTGGGACTCCTCCTCACTCCTGAGATTTCCCTCCTGAATTTCTATCCACTACATGTGAGTGTGGGGTCAGCCCATTCCACATCTGTGTCCCTCCTACCAGTCTGGATGGATGTGGTTTCTTTAATTTCGTAGTTGTTAGACTTCCATTCAACTCTGTGTCTGATCTTTCTGAGTGATGGCTGTTGTATTTTAGTTGTAATTTTGATGTGGTTGTGGAAATAGGTGAGCCATGTCTGCCCATGCTACCATCTTGACCAGAGGTCTCTCACTTCAGTTTTCAATTCATGGCCAGTTTTCTTCCCCTTCCCTACCTATTTCTCCTTCTCTACTGGATTCTAACAAAGCAAATTTCAGACATTTTATTATCTTATCAATAGTTATTTCAGTATGTTTCTGTGCAAAAATAAAGACTCCTTTATCATAACAACAGTACCATTACTACACCTTTAAAAATAGCAATTAAATTTTGGACTTCCGCCAAGATGGCAGCGTAGGTGGACGCACTGCGCTGCCGCTCACAACCAGAGAGTTTAAACAATGAACTCAATAGCGAAAAATAAACAACCAGAACGGACAGAATTAAACTGAAGGGAAGTCCGACACCCAGGAAGTTGGGCAGGACGTACATCCAGGCCGGTAAGCGGGGCAGAACTGAGCAGAGGAGCAGAGTGAGAGGCAGTTGGCCCGGAGGAACTCACCCTGGGAGCGCCTAAACAAAACACGACCCCGAGCAATGGGTGAACCTCGCAGGCTGGCAGCATAACCGGAGAGGCCAGTGGGAACCAGCAGGGCCAAGACTGGCGGAAAAGGCAGTGGGGAACTGGGGAGCAGAGGGTGATAGGGAGCGGCGGTGAACGGCAGACGCCATTGCTCCCTCCCAGGCCCTGCCCCCAGAGGAAACGTCACAAAAAAGCAACCCAGGTTGCCAGGCACCGCCAAACACCTAAGACTCCGACAGGTGCGCCGAGATAAAAAAGAATGAAAATGGCCAAAATGAAAGATCAGAACAAATTACAACTAACGGATGAAGAGATAGCCAAATTAACAGATGCCCAGTTTAAAACACTGCTAATCAGGATGCTCACAAAACTGGAAGAAATAGTTGAACAAATGAAGAATACGATAAAGATAATGCAGGAAGATTTACAGGGAACCAATAGGGAAAAAAAGGAAGCTGGGACTGAAACCAATGGGGTGGACCAGAAGGAAGAAATAAGAATTCAAAAAAATGAGGAGGGACTCAGGAACCTCAGAGACATTTGTAAACGACCCAACATCTGGATCATAGGGCTGCCAGAAGGACAAGAGGAACACCAAGAAATTGAACGCATTTTTGAACAGATAATGAACGAGAACTTCCCAATTCTGGCAAAGGAAATAGGCTTCCTGGAAATCCAAGAAGCTCAGAGAACCCCAAAGAAGTGGGACCCAAAGAGGAACACACCAAGGCACATCATAATAACATTACCGAAGGTCAAGAATAAGGAAAGAATCTTACAAGCAGAAAGAGAAAAGGAGACAGTTACCTACAAAGGAATTCCCATAAGACTGTCAGCGGATTTCTCTAAGGAGACCTTCCAAGCAAGAAGGGGCTGGGGAGAAATATTTCAAATCATGAAAAGCAAGGGCCTACAACCAAGAATAATCTATCCAGCAAAACTTTCATTTAGAATTGAAGGGCAGATAAAGTGCTTCTTAGATAAGGTCAAGTTCAAGGAGTACATCATCATGCAGCCTTTACTATATGAAATGTTAAGGGGTTTTATATAAGGACTCATGAGAGAAGGCACCAAGGCCAGATCAGCTACCGGGGAACTCAGATCAGCCACAGCCAAGACGCTTGAGAGGTAAGCAAGCAAAGTACAACCAGAGAAACAAATGATAACCAGAGACATTGAAATTTAGAACATTCTGGCAGTAACCAGAGGGGAGGGGAAAGGGGATAATGGGGACAAGGGTATTCAGGAACTGCTATAAAAGACACATGGACAGAACCAAGGGGAAGGGTGGAAGCAAGGGAGGGAGGTGGGTTTGCCGGGGGTGGGGGTCGGGGGGAGGGTAAATGCAGACAACTGTAAGTGAACAACAATAAAATAATTTAAAAAATAAAATAGCAATTAAATTTTGATTAATAAATAATAATGACTAACTAATTATCAAATGTGCAGTGTTCTGATTTCTAATTGTCTCATAATGTCTTTATGCAATTAATTTGTTTGACTCTACATCAAAACAAAATCATCCCATGCGTGACATGTCTCTTAAAAAGTCTCTTTCAATCTTTAGGTTCTTCCTCTGACTTATTTGTTGCAAACATGAGTCATTTGTGTATTTTGGACTTATCCACTTGCATCTCCATGCATTTGTCATGTTCTTCTTTCTCCTGTTTTTCTGCAAACTTGGTATAGATCTAGAGGTTTAAAGAGATTCATATTTGATTCTTTTTTTGGCAAGACCTCTATGTAGGTGATTTCCTGTGCTTCCTATTGCATCACACCAGGAAATAGAATGTCTGGTTGTCTCTCTTTGTATGATGTTAAGATTAATCATTATATTACAGTGTTATCAGTCTAATATACAAATCATAAATTTTCCTAGTGGCTTTTACATAATGATTTTGGTAGTTATTAATGACAGTTGCCCAGGTTCATTATATCATCAGCATTGCAAAATGGTGATAGTCTATCACTTCTTTATTTATCTACTGGAATTCTTCTCTAAAGGACTTTCTTTTATTAAATATTTGATTACTAAACTGAGATAGGTTTCCTCAGGAGAAACAGAAATAGAGTTTATTCTTCTCCTTATTTCCCAGTTTTCAGAATAATAGATTGGTTCTCTAGCATCTTCCAAAAGTGATCGGTGGGTTGGGATTTTTTTCTTCAAATATCTTATGAATTCATGATTTTAACATTTTGGCTATTATGCATGTCATTGCCATTATTGTTTTTTTTGATACCCAAATTCTTTCACCTTTGATGAGTAAGAGCTTCTTGAATTTGGCTCCTGTGAATTGAACTTTTTAAACCAAAGCAATAGGATTATTTATCTTTATGTATGTTTTCCTGAAAGTAATAGGGAAAATACTGGGACCTTAAGTTACATTTAGGTGAAGACAGAGACAAATCCCAGTGAGTGAATTTGAAGGTGCTATGAGAGAGAGAATAACGTTACTTGTGGCTGCGCTCCATGGAGACTTGGCAAACAATAGGTTCCTATCACAATACCTACCGGTGATATTTTGCTTTCCCACATAAGATACTTTGTGAAGCCTGTAAATCTTTGAACCTGAACAAACCTGTACAAATCTACCCTTCTCAAAGGGGTTTGCAGTCTAGTTTGAAATATAGCATTGCATTAGTTGGAATTAGGTGTGTTACTTATGACCGAACTTCAAAATAACAGGGGCCTAGGAAATAGAATTTTATTTCTCTTTATGTTAAAAGAAAAGTGCTCCCAGGATGAGATGGAAGATCCAAGGTCATCAGGACCCCAATCTCCTTCTGTCTTATGTGTCATTGCTCTCATCTTATAATTTCTACCTCATGATATAACATAGCTGCTCCAGCTCCAACCATCACATCCATACTCTAGTCCTCAAGAAGAAGGAAAAAGAAAATAAAAATGGGAAAAAAAAAGAAAATAAAAATGGTATGATCATTGCCCTTCAGGACATTTCTTGGAAGTCATGCTCATCATTTCTGCTATGTTCCATTAGTTAGAAAACAGTTACAAGGCTGAAAAATGTCATCTTTATTCTGGCTGGCCAAATGTCCAGGTAATCTTTGGGAGTCAGTTACTTGGGAAGAAGGGGAGACTAGCTACTGTCTCAGGCCCATATTCAAAAGAAAAAAAAATCCTTGCAAAACAAAACAACAGCAACAATAACAATAACAAAGCTACCTCTTTCTTTTGAGAATATCTTAAAACCCCAGAATGGGGGAGGAGGGATCATTGAAAGTGTCCCCTCCCCCACCATCCTGAGTGCCTTGATTATGCTGGGGCATCTAGTATATGAAACAGAATTAAGCTGTAATCTGCTCGCTGATCATTTACATTTTTAAGTAAATTTTAGATAATTGCACATCTGTACAGTAATAATTGTTTCCTTTCATTATTCATCTCTGCCCAGTATATACCATCTCTGCTTACCCTGAGATTTCTTGGTTATTCATACTAGAATTGGGGCTTACATACTATACTTCAAACATGTACTCATTCTAAGCAAGACACCTAGCATCCACCATTCCCAGAGTTTATGGGATTCAGTTCTCTAAAGCGCTCTCAGAAGGTGGCTAAGGATCAGAGAGGATAGGTAGCTCGCTCAGATACAAACAGCTCAGTAAGCGACAGAACCAGGATTCCAACACATCTTTGTCTGCATTCAGAGCCCATACATGCTTTGTTTATCATGCCATTCTGGAGGATTTACTTATTTTCCACTGAGTTTTGGTAGAAAAGCAATTATCTACCTGTAGAGTCGACAGATTCCTATGGGCCTTTATTTAAATTCTTAAAAATAATAAACTTCAATATATTTTTCTTAAGTGTTTTATGCTTCTTGTCTTTTCTAATTGTCCCACCCTGTTTGGTGGTTCACTCAACACATTCTTCTTAACACCCTTGTTATGTGCTAGGCACTGTGAGGGTTGCTGAGTATATAATGGTGAGCCAAACCAGACATAATCCTGACCATCATGGCCATTCTAGGTTAGTTGGGGAGACAGACATTAATCCAAGATTCACCCTGCAAAATGTATAATTACAACTGTCATAAGTGGGGTGAAGAGAAACATACCAGGTGCCATCTGGGTATAATTAGTGGATTTGACTTAAGGAAAGTCAGGAAGACTCCCCTGAGGAAGTGACATGTAGGCTGAGACTTGGAGGATAATTTAGAGTTAATCAGGCAAAGTGGGGAGAAAAGATGTTTTTAGGCAAAATGAACAGATGTTCGAAGCAGCGTTAAGGAGCAGGCATGGGGGCTGGAGTGAGACTGCGTGAGCGAGGTGCGAGGTGAGACTGGAAGCAGCAGCCCCGCAGTGTCTTATGCAGGAGCTCCGTTATTCCCTTTAGAGGTGAGTAAAATGGGGCTCAGAGCTCGTGAGTCATGGGCCTGCAGTCTCACAGCTGGTTGGGTGGTGGAGCCAGAATTCAAGCTGTGGTGGGTAGAATAATGGCTCCGCTACAGGCACCCATGTCCTGATCCCAGGAACCTGTGCATATGTTAGGTTACACAGCAAAGAGGAATTAAGATAGAAAATGCAGTTAAGCTCGCTAATAACTGACTTTAAAGTAGAGGAGTGATTTTAGATGATCCAGGCAGTTGCAAGGTCATCTCAAAGTCCTTGTGTATAGGAGAGGGAGGCAGAAGAAGGCCTTACGGTTGTATAACACGAGGGGACTTGACCTGCTGTTTGTTGTTGGCTTTGAAGATGGAGCAAGAGGGCCATGAGCCACGGAATGCAGGTAATCAGAGAAGCTGGAAATGTCAAGGAAACAGATTCTACCCTGGAGAACCTCCAGGGAGGACCCCAACCCTGCTGACATCTTGATTTCAGACCAGTGAGATCCATTTTGGACTTCAGAATTACAGAATGGTAAAAATAATAAATTTGTGAGCCACTGAGTTTGTGATCATGTGTTACAGCAGCAATAGGAAACTAATACACAAACTATGCCCATTGGCCACAGAGCCCATGTTCCTACCCCTGGTGCTAAGTGCCTTAACTGCTGGATGGGCTAAACCAGGAACCATAAAGATTAAACTCCAGTCCTTCATATCATTTTGAGTCTAAGGTTCTTCAAATATCATTTTCAAACCATACAGCCACAAGCATGTGTATTTTTTTACCTATGCCTCTTAGTGTTGTGAATTTCGAAAGGATGTGGTTGTGGCCTTTGACATCAGAGGAGAAGCTCAGCGATGTTGACTGAACATTGATAGAAAGATAACGTTGGAGGCAAGTTGCCTTTGAACGACTCTCTCAGGATCAACTGTCTCCCCATCACATTCCTTGCTCCGTGGCTCTTTCCTCTGCTTGTGCTGAGAGCTGATGCTCAAGGCGCATCGCTTTTCAAGAACTGGATCATGAACAACTTTATCCTCCTAGAAGAACAGCTCATCAAGAAATCCCAACAAAAGAGGAGAACTTCTCCCTCGAACTTTAAAGTCCGCTTCTTCGTTTTAACCAAAACCAGCCTGGCATACTTTGAGGACCGTCATGGGGTATGTGAGAACTTTGCTGTTTTTGCCATTTTCAAACAGTGCTTTCTATTTCGGTGGGGCTGAATCTGGAAGGAAATACATGGAATAAAGTAAGGATAGAGGGGACAGAGACATGCTTGTTATAACAACCTAGAAAGCACAATGAGAGTAATCTGAAGAGAATGCAGAGAAAAGTCAAGAGGTAGGGTGGTTGTGTTAGGTGATTTCAGTTCTAAAAACCATACAAAAGTAAATTTAATATTTATTAGCAATTTTTCCCTTCGAGTTTGAGTTTAATGTTTACATGATAGTATTTCATTTGGCAAGAGTTATGACTGGATAGAATTTAAACTTCATTTGCATTATGTTACATTTTATGCGACACAGATTAATAAAAAATATCAGCAATCGTTGGGACCTGAGTGATGATCATGCCCGGTTTCCTTAATGTTATACTGGATGAAACTAGTACTTGGGTAGTTAAGTGATGGGGTTCGGTGTCTTCAATTTTATGAGTTCAGTTCGGTTTGTCTCAACGGTCATCACTCACCTGATAGCTTGGGAAAATATTCTCTGGGCATTTAATTGTCTAAAATTTGCAAGGCACAATGATAAACCTTCTTATCCCTTAAAAACTTCCCAGGAGACGAGGGTTACCATGTACAAAGTGTTATGCAGTACAGACCAGCGGTTCTTATCCAAAGATTACAGCTGCTTAGCTAAGTCAGTCTTTTTATATATCTAAAGGCATCCTTATATTCCATAACATTAATAATAATGAGAGCAACATGAATGATCAAAACTATGTAGTTTGGTACACAAAGCACTGGATAGGGGATCGAAGACCAAACTTGACTTCCCTCTAGGTGAGTGAGCATGGGCAGAAGACTACCTTCTCTGTCAGGCTCTTTCTGTGTGAAATGAAAGGACTGCAAACACTGCCTACAAACAGTTTTCTTTCTTTCTTTTTTTTTTTTTAAACCCTTTGTTTCTGTGAAGTAGCACTTGTTTAGCCTTTCCCAGCAATTTTTTAAAGTGTGTTTGATTTCTTACTTGATCATTGTATTATTTTTCTGTCATTAGGAAAGTAGGACATGGGTTTTCACTGATATTCTAATGAAGGGAAATAACATTAGGGAGTCACTTAGAGACCAAGACACTCCAATTCCTTGTTGGGATCAGACTTAGTAGGTGTAGGCATGACTTTGGGTTGTGTTGAAGTGTTCGATGAAGTGAAATCCTGACTGAGGCTGGGCTGTTATGGAGTTTCAGGTGAAATAGTCCTGCCTCTTTTTAAAGATGAAAATACATGCTTATTGTCAGCAGATGCTTACTAATAACAATCAACAATCAATCAGAAAGCATATGGAGCTACTTACATGCAAGGCCACTGGGGTAGGTACTCTGTAAATATTTGTTGATTAAATTAATAGAGAGCCAGTAGGTAAGTTTTTCACTTGGAGGATTCATCATATAGAGCTGATAAAGCATATGTCATTGGTCAATTTCTTATTGTGCATAGAATATTAGAAGTTCTTGTTTCATAGTGAAAAAGCAGTCATTTGCCTTTAAATATGTTCTTAAAGCCCATTTTACAGTTTTCATCAATGTGTTTTTCTGACTCAACAGAGCATCATCTCATTGAGTTAGTGTTAATTTTTTCTGAGCAGCATTGCTGTTTGTGAACTGTTTAGTTGGGAATTCAAGACAATATGATTTGCAAAAAATCAGACAATCAGATGGTCTTGATTCAGAATTGTCTTGGTTATAATGTTCAGATGACAATGCCATAAAATCACTCTGCCTTTTCGTTCAAGCATTATGAAAAGTTCCAAGGCAATTAATTCATTCTGGGGAGCACTGAGCTCTGGTTTCTAACATTTCTGTGTGAAATATGGCAGATGGATGATGCACAGTCATCAAATTTCTTGTTTTCTAATGTCTATGACTTATATTCATGCTCTCTATATGGGCCATTGTTTAGGGCCATTAATCTGCACACAAGAGTACATTGTGCATCACCCATAAATAAGAATAGCACTTACACTTGTGGGAAGAAACTTTTTGTTTTTAATTAATTTTTTAATGTTTATTTATTGATTTTTAGAGAGAGAGAGACATTGATTTCTTGTTCCACTTTACTTATGCATTCACTGGTTGACTCTTGCATGTGCTCTGACCAGAGATCAAACCCAGAACTTTGGCATATCAGGACAATGCTCTAACCAACTGAGCTACTGGCCAGGGCAATACTTTTCATTTTTAAACTAAAGCTTTGTTTTTCCCATCAATAAAATGGGCGAGTTAATAGTATTCACTTCATGGGATGATGGTAAAGGTTAATAGAGAGAATATATTTAGATTGAACTATTTGAAAACACCACTTGGTAGATAAAAAAGGCCTAATATTAACAATTTCATGTAGTTTAAGTTAATATGTAAAGTACTTAGATAAGTCCTGTCACCTAGAAAGTGTGTAATTAAAAATTAGCTAGTCGCGGAATCATCATGTCCCTGTAGGAGCCAGCAGGTTGGAATAATATATTTATTTTCAAATGAAGGGAAGCAACAAAGAATTCTTTAAAGTCAAGCTTAACATCAGGGTTCTGGGTTCCTTTGATTCCGTGGCTAAATACAAGTTTGTGGGGGAGATATGTATATGCATCATGAGACATGTGATGCTGGACTAATCAATCATTGCCCCTCTCAAGGTTTCAGTTTCTTTTTTCCTTTTCTCATTTGTAAACTTATGTTCCTTGCAGCTCTAAAATTCTAGATTTATGATATCCTATGCAAAACAGTCCTTCTATCTATTCAGGGACAAATTCTGTAGTTCTGCAAATTAGGTATTTTTTTTCTAACTTTAAGTAATCCCTGTCATTACAATGCTGGTTGAGCCTTTCATTTTAACATGGAGTTAGTTCTGGTGTCTGTTTCCCCTATCGAGCCACGCAAGTGTTTTCAGCAGAGCCAGACGGCTCCTTCGTCCAGCTGGAGCAGTGGGCCAGAAAGAAGCATAGAGTGGGCAGGTGGTGGCTCACTGGCAGGCATGATTTCAGATGCTCCCTTGTGCTTGCCAAATTCTTTGCTAAGTGATCCCTGATGCCTGACATTTTTTAACAGAAGACAATGAAAAATTAGGGCCTGGTGGTGTGTTGGTAAATGTTTAACAGCCATTCTAGTAGCAATGAGAGTAGAGTGTGGGGTAGCCCTGATTCACAGGGTTTGCCGCCTTCTCTGGTGTAAATACTCCCATCGTGGCCAATTTCAAACTACTGATGTGACATCTACTGGCCCACAAAATTCCTGCAAATGTAACAGTCAGGTCTTATGAGCCAGTACAAACCATTTCTAGCACACCACTGGCAGCTAAATACAAATAATCTCTGGAGAGGTACGACTGAGCAACATGCATAGTTGCACACGACTAACCCCAGGTCCTTTTCAGGAGTCAAAGAGAGGGCCTCAGGTACTTTGAGTAAGCATGGGCTGGATGGGGTGGGATGGATGGAAACAAGCATCACAGCTTGGTGAGGCTAGTCTAGACAACCAGAGCTGGATTCACATCCTGTCTCTATCGCTTTCTTGATATGGACAAAATATTCAACTTTAAAGCCTCTGTTTCCTAGTTATAAAATGAGAGCCTCAACACTACCTACCTCAAGTGATGTTGAATATTTCATGACAAAAGCGTGTTATAAGCTTGGTACTATAATAGTACCATCTCAAACTTCTGAAAGGCCCTTGGGAGAACTGGAAATCATTCCCTATTTTCATGACTTTGCACCTTAGGAATCAAGCTTACGGTGCTCATGATGGCATTAAAACCATTACCATGGACATGGGACAGGATGAACCATCAGGATCACCATTCTAGACACTGTATGAATAAGGGTCACCACCCCTTATGGACCCTTCCCTTTACCTACAGTCTGATCTAGCAGCAGAACCAGCTCTTGTAACACACATCCATCCTAAATTAAAAACGACAGGTGGGGATGGTAGTGCAGTGGTCAAAACCACAGCTTCTGGTGATAGACAAATTTGTGTCAAACACCAGCCCCACCACCGAAGAGCAATGTGTCTTAATGCAAGTTGCTTAATGCTGTATGACCCTCTAGAAAGCTATTTACATGTTTTAAAACAATTAAACAGTCCTTCTTGATCTTGTTTACTTTTAATGAGATGCAAGTCACCCATTATTTTAATAATAATAGTAACTAGTATTTACTGAGCACTTACCACATGTCAATCACTGTGCTAAATGTGGGTTATTTCATCTAATTCCTACAATCACCCTGGAAACTAGGCACTATTATTACCCCAGTTTAAAGATCAGGAAACTGAGGCAAAGTTTAAATAACTTCCCTGAGGTTGCATATGTCTCCAGAGCCCACACAGCCTCTCTGATTAATGGAACTTATTACTATTAGCAGTTGTTACTCGTAGGTAATTGGAGATACCACTGGGCTATTATAAAGTGGGCAATGCCTTCTGCTCTGAAGTCCACAAAGTAAGAACACTCCTGGAAATCAGCAACCCATGTCATATGGTTCTTCTGCAGTGAAGTATGTTATGAGCCCTATCATTTCCGCATAGACTCCAGACCAAATCTTTGTCTTCATTTACTTCAGGGAGCCCTACTATGTGCTCACAAAGAAATGAGAGCTCTTAAGTTCTTCCAGAATCTGTCCACTTCTCTCCATTTCCTACCATCACCTTCCTTATGAAAGACACCAGCCACTCTTAGCTGGGACAGCTGCCACCTCCTGTCTCCTTGCACACACTCTACAGCACTCCCCACTCCATGCTTTATGCAGTAGCCAATGTGAGCATTTAACACGATGACAGTGATCATGTCTTGATGCCCCTCATCAGAAGCTGACTTGTGCGTGCAGTGGTTCCCTCCTTTGCCTTGAAAGTGAACACCGGAATCTATAACATGTTTCTTTTAACTCAGCTCATGCCCCTCTTTCTCCCACCTTTCTGGGCTCCAACCACACCAGCTTTTCTTCAACTTTAAGGCCTCCACTTTAAATGTCACTTCCTTGGGGACACCTTCCTTGATTTCCCTAGACTAGCTCATCTCCTTTTGTTAGGCTCTGCCATAGCAACACATACATACCCTTTCTTCAGAACACATGCCAAAGTTGTAGTTACCTACTTATTAATATGATTATTGTACTAATGCCATTCCCCCACCCCACCCTCTGTTAGATAATAAGCTTTAGGAGGGCTGGCACTCAATTTGCTAAAGATGGCATCACCAATGTCTAAGACAGTGCCTAACACATATCATTTATTCACTAATTACTTGTGGAAGGAAGAAAAGGAGGAAGGGAGGGAATTAAGAAAGAAAGGAGGAAGGGCATGAGGTATAGATACAGTTGGAGAGGTTAGAGTTCCACAAATGAACCTGAACAAAACCAGGTTCAATGACAAAAGAATACAGAACAAAGCAAGTGATATAGGACTTTACACAGGAAATCCCTGAATGTAGGAGTAAGTACATAAGACTTCCTCAGTTCATGGCCTAGCCTTGGACTGAGGAAGAGGAGGCTCAGGAGATTGGAATTTTAAGAGCTGGGTCAGAGAGACACGTGTAGGAACCAGGAGGTAGGCCAGCCACACCCACCCCAACTCTTTTTTACAGAACCAGGCAACTTTGCTCCCTTTTGCCTCTACCTTGTCTTCCCCTTCCTTCCTTGCCTTTTATAGCTAAACCCTTTGTAGATAATATTCTTAAAGCTACATGAGCATTTTTCCTTGAGACTGTCATCAGTCATGGACTCTCTCCACTTCGTTCCTACATGATTGAGTTGCCTTCTAGCTCTCACTGACACTTAACACTCCATGTGATCTATTACCCATGCAAAACCCGGAATAAACTTTTAAAATGATAACGCATTCACTTCCCCGTACTTTAAAGCCCTCCATGGCTGTGCAGAGAATTTAAATAAAATTTGTTACCTGCAAGGCTTTTCATCTTGTGGTACCTAACCGCCTGTCTGATTTCATTTCACATCACACTTTCCTGTATCCATCATGCTCCTATCCCACCTGCCTTCTTTCTGAATCTTGGACACCCCAAGCTAGTGCTCCTGCTGGGCCTTTATACAGGGTAGGGACCAGGGTGAGCGAGGGAGAAGCATACTTGAGGGGGTGCTCGCTCTCGGGGTCCTGCAAGTGCAGGGTCTTCGCATTAGCCATTCTCACTGTCAGGAACACCTCAGAGTTTTGCAGGTCTGGTTCTTTCTTTTTTCCCATATCTTTAAATATTTCCCCAGGATTCTCTTTCTTTTGTTTCTTCTAAAGCAATAGATGATTCAGTACATCTATTGATGTGGCTCCTTGTCTGTTTTCTGTCTGCACATCCACTGGAAGGTGTTCCATGAGACTAGGGATCTTGATTACCTTGCTCACCATTGCATCATCAACAAGAGATGCAGGGGTGGTCAGTAAATACTCAGTGAGTGAATCACAGAACTCAGATTGAATTCAGAAGAGCATCTGGGAGCTAAAACTGTGGGCCTTGTCCAGCCAGGCCAAGAAAAGTAAGAATACAAAGCTGAGTTCTTTGCAATTCAAGCCACTCAAGGCTAAACATGTGCAGGTGCCATGTCTGCCTTAATTGAGTTTCTTTGTGACTTGATATTTGCCTGTGTGATGTGCTCTGTGGAGACAGCCACGGGCTAGAGAATTTTTGTTTTGGAAGGAACTACTCCCACGTTAAAATTAGATTGGATTTACTGCTCATGGACTGATCCATCCATTAATGTATTTCTGCAGGAAAAATAGGCCACAGAGCAATCTTAAAAATGTGAGGGCTTATTTCCTGGCTCAGTCTGGGAGAAAGTTTTCAATAGAAAGCACGAGAGTCTCTTGAAGTAGGAGGGCCATGGACTACAAGACACCGTCATTTCCAACTTAGTAATGGACCCCATAGGAAACCATTTTACAGTTCTTAGGTTTTCATCGGCCACATAGAAAATTCTCATTCTCCCATTTCCTTAACCAAACGGTGATGAATCCTTCCACTTACCCGTGAATTATTAGCCTGCTGAAGGAAGCTCTCCCAGGACAAAACTCTCATCCAGACGTCAGTGTGGGGTTGCCCTCCTGACTCTGAGGAGGAAACAGGAGCCCTGAAATGGTGTACCATGCATAAAAAATTCCCGTTTTAGATCAGATGGCTGCTTGGCTTCTTGAAATTCAGTAAAAATGATCAGTATGTTAACAGAATAAGAACCTGATCTCAAGTCTTATGGTGCCCTATAATCCCCACTAACCTAAAGTTATTTATAAGCAGGTTTCTCACTATATTTTAATATTTATAAATTTATTAATATAAATTTATTTGTATTTTTTATATATAAAAAGTCACAGAGATTATAGTTACCTGTTAATAAAAATTCAAATAGTATAATACTTTTTTCCCCCAAAATTACATATACAGGGTGGGACAAAAGTAGGTTTACAGTTATTCATATGGAAAATAACATAATAACTAATAAATAGTAATATAAGAATAAACTCTGTTTCCTGTACTTACAACTGTGAACCTACTTTTGCCCTACTCTGTATGGTGCCAAAGCTTTTATATTTTTATGCATTTATTTATATTTATTTAACATTGTATCAAAGAAATGTTTCTTTTTTGGTATATTTAGATTTATTTATTTGTTCAGCAAATAGTCCATGAGTACCTACTAAGTGCCAGACTCTGTGTGAGATGCTAGGGTTACAGTGGTTAATAATCGAGATAAGGCATCTGCCCTCGTAAGCTCACACTCTAGTAGAGGAGACAGACAACAGACAGGTGTGTAAACACATGGCGCAGACACAGGCTGTGGTAGGCTCTGGGGAAAAACTGAGCAGCAAGCTGGGGCTGACTGGGAAGGAGGGTGATCAGAGAAGCAATTTGTACCTGACGTCTGCGGGGAAGACAGATTATACGAGGGGCAAGAGCAGGGGCAGGAAGCCGGCCGAGGCTGCTGTGGTGGTCTAGATCAGCGATTTTCAACCTTGCTCATCTCTCGGCACACAAACCATTATAATTACTACAATTCTGTGGCACACCAACAAATATGTTTTTTGCCGATTCAACAAAAAAATAGGTATAATTTTGGTTCCTTCACACTGGATGGCTATTGTTGTGTTGGCTTTGTCATTTTTTTTATTTGACAACATAAGGGAAAAGAGGTCAGAACCCCTGACTAAATAGTCAGGTATTGCAAGTTTTAAAAATTCTTATAGCACACCCATTGAAAATCACTGGTCTAGATTGATGAATTCTACTGACCTATTTATTGTGTAGTATGCTGTGGGCAACTCTGAGTTGCCCATCAGTTATTTTATGTTTTAACTTTATTATTGCATCCTTCTTCCTGGGGGGTACTTGGTCCAGAATCATTCTACTCCACATTTTGGTGGAAAAGTGCCTGATATGTAACTTGCCTCAAGACCAATACTGAGCTCAGGCAGTCTATAACAGCAAGGATCAAAATCAAGTTAGAATCAGGTTAAATCCACTTTGATTAATCTGAAAAGACAGAGCAGTGAGCCTTCATATATTGTTATAAAATATGAATGAAACACACACAAAATGTTCTCCATAACTCTTTTGTCCTAAGACATCAATTTTAATCATTGAATGGGTTAATTTCAGAGCTATACTTATCTATTTCACGTGTCTGAACACATTGATGAATTTATCATCTATTGCTTGACTCTTCAGGTTGTTTCCAAGTAGAGTGAAAACACTGAAAAAACTATAGTATACCTAAAGCAGGGTCATCTCCTTTTTAAAATCAGGCCCTTAAGATAGAGAACCACACATGAGATAACAGTGTCACGGGATAAGAACCCTTACAAACGCCATCATCTGTTGAAACATCCTGTTCCAAAGAGACTGAAGCATTGCAAGGGGCCACCAAAAGTTACAAGAACCATTCAAGGTTGTGTTTCTAAGAAGGAAGTATGTAATTAAAAAAAGAATCCATTATTGTGGTAGTTTTCAGGTACACTGTCTTCATAGGTTTTTAATGTTATGGTAACAGAGAGGAGAAATATACAATATCTTATATATGGGTAAGATGATTTGATGTCAAGTCAGCCATATACACGTAGATGAACCCACTGCCTATACAACAGGATTTAAAGGGTGCAGAAAAGCCTCCTACTCTGCAAAAGATCAGTCTACCTACTTGATCATCTCAGGGGATCTGAAAG